>JAMPIV010009366.1:0-102237 GCA_024509875.1 Oreohelix idahoensis | reverse complement strand
TGGGGTGCCATTTCCTTTTCCTTTTTTGCCTTGTGCTTCCCTAACTCAAGCAGAATCAGGCACCAATTTACAGCTGGGCAGACAGAAGTGTGAAGCTACCAAGTTTCAATCCATACTGGAACCCGTAAATGTGCCATGAGAGGAAAGCGCTCTAACCGCTTAGCCAATCGAACGCTTATATATATATATATATATACAGAAAGAGCAGTATAAGTGGAAAGATAATACCAAGAGCTGGACTGGAAAGATCCTCTTGGAGTACACCATCAAGGCAAGAGCTACAAGATGTTGGTGACCCACTGCAGCATCTTCTGATCAGATAGAAATTAAATTTCTTCGTCTTCTTCATTCACCCTCAGACTTCTTCATTAATGACTCTAATAAAGGCAGTAGTCAGCTCAAGGTTTCTGACATCTCCAAACAGTTTTTCACTGAGAGAGAAGTGGGTTGTTGTCATATGCCACTCCGATCACTGCCTGTACAGTTGGGCCGAGACTTGAGCCGATTTATGGCTTCATCTGGTTCCACCGGACAAATCTGTTGGACCACATCCTTGTTACTTGTGGTATATATATGGTACCTCAACCTATTGTGACCGGTACATAAGCGGAAAATGATGACTTGGTCTTGCCTAGATAGCTGGTGAAAGCCATCATCTTTAATGTGACCTGGGTTTACTCTGTCCCATTTGGACTTGAATACGGCTTTTATAGTTGTTTTAGCCATTCCATTAAATTTGAAACTGAAACACATGGTGTGGTTCTATAGTATTAATGTTAAAAAAAAAACATGGAGAAGAGAACTGGAGATAGACATAAAGGGGTTGAAGAAGATATAAAAGACCTTTGAGCTGATGGCATGGGACAAGAAGACTTAGCAAGTTTGTTGAAGGCCTATGCTTCTTAGGGAGCTGAAAGGTGCTGATGAAGATATTTAGAAAAGTAATAATAAAAGATCCCTACTAACATAAGTAATACTACTAACATAAGTAATACTGCTAACATAAGGAATACTACTAACATAGGGAATACTACTAACATAAGTAATACTACTAACATAGGGAATACTACTAACATAGGGAATACTACTAACATAAGTAATACTACTAACATAAGTAATAAAAATGGACAATATTCATCTGGTGTGATAAAGGGATTAGAATATTTGGTAACAGTATAAAATGGATGGATGGATTCCATTAGATCTAGAAGAATCAGAGAGAGGAAAAAGAAGAGGAGGCAGGAAGGAAAAAGTCACGCGATCTGTCAAAACCGAAAAGAAGATTGGCTAGGGGAGAAACCATAAGACTGAAGAAAGTTCTGGAATATGCTTAAAAGAAAGACAGAAAGCTTTGGAGGTGAAATGTGTTTTATGAACGCATTATCGAACCAGACATATATGCGATGGTTGATTATCAAGCCTAGCAATAATAGGATTACCAGTTGAGAAATGTAAATTTATAAATCTTAGCTTTTTTTTTTTTAAAACTGGAGCTCACATTTTAACAAATGTTCAATAATAAAAACCAAATGTAAACACTACACGTTCCCATTCCACATATTCTTCTGCTATACTCCTCGTCTCAAGAACTGTTTCTGTCAGGAGCTGCTGCTGTTACCACTACTTCTGTTAACTCTTTCCCATCCAGTTTTTTTTTTTTTTTCTGGCTGGATGATCATTAAACACATGCCAAATTGTTGACCAAACAACTTATTGGGTTAAGTTTTGTTTAATTTAATTGCCAGTCTATAATTTTAATGTTCAGTAAGTGGATGTTATTTAAAAATAAATATTTCCTTTCAGTAAAACACATGTTTGCGCTAGCTGGGGACATTTTGTTCAGTGTTTATTTTAGTTTTTTTTTTTTTTTAAAGTGACTTTTGTGAGATTTGAAATGGCCCATCCAACCTGCACATTACAGGATGCAAGATTTACTTCAGATCAATCCAGAAAGCATCTGAAGAGATTTTGATTGAAATAATTTAGAATGTGATGATTATACTGATGAAAATGTGAATCTGTAGCTAAAAATCAAGTATGAGGTGTCCTTTCATTTATGTGTTTCTCGGTATGAATTTCCCATATCCTTTGCATTGTTAATCAAAATCAACTTCATTGCACTCCGGGCTAACCCATAGGTGCTCAGTCTCCCTTAGCAAGTGTCGAAGGAATATGGAATGCTATAACTGAGTTTCCTGATAGTGTGCCCGCACGGCCGGATTCGCATCCTCATGTAATGTCCACTCTCAAGCCTAGTCTTACACATATGATGCTAACTTCACGACCAATCTTACCGCCTTGAACTTCTGAATTCAACGCGATTGCAATGTCTTATCTCTAGCAGGCAATCAGAAACTGTCTTTAGAAATTTCTCCCTTCTATCACCATATACAGTTGCGACCCCACACATGGTGCCCTTTGATAGCTAGCCTAGTCAGCTCTCCATTGCTGTCGTACACACTGCCATGACAATGACATGTAGATTCACACAGTTCTTGACGAATTTACAGGCTCCTAAGTGACATATTTTCCACATTCATGCCGGAGCTATCGACTTTGGACCTTTCACAGAAGCCGTTATGAACCTTGAATTTACTGCATCTGGACACTACTTAGTCTAAAACAGGGCTAGTTTTAAAACAAATAACAACAAAAAGAATCAGACTACAACACCAGTAGACACATGAGGTGAGTGAGATGACCACTGATGTTCAATATGGATGCCACAAATAATACAGCCATATTAATAACATCTACAAGGCAGTCACACAGTCTAAAATGCCCTGAGCAGGTAAAAGAACAAAAGAGTAAGGGCCACACACAAAAAAACCAACACATGGAGAATAGAACCAGAAGACAGTGCATCAAAGATTAAAGAGCCTTGAAACACAGGATGGCAACAGAACTTGAAATGGACTTGGCGCGATGTTCTTTTAAATGAATACTCTCCGTAGCAACACATGGACAATACACTCTAGAAATTGCACATCATATATCTAGTGTCCCTCTTATGATAAATTAATGATATTGCCACACAGTAAATTCTGCTATGCAACTATCAAGATTCACATGCCCCGAACCAGAAAAAATTCTTTTTGGCGCTTGAACAACGAAACTACAACATTAACATGTAACAATTATGGCCTCGGATATCATTATCTGTTGCTCTTTGGTAATTGACTAGGCGAAAATTCAGGAAATTGCGTTCCAGAAAAAATCACAAAATAGCATTGAAATCCCATGAAAGTTACAAATAGAAAAGTGAACGCTAAAGCAAACTTCGGAGAAAGAAAGGGTTAGATTTAGGTTGGGTAAATAAGCCCGCTCACATTCAGTTCTGAGCACACTTGCATAAGTGATAAGCTCAGATCCATAATAATGTGTCTGAAGGGTTTTATAACCCAAATAAGACAGTCACAACAAAACAGCTTCTTACATAAGAAGGAAAAAGCGGACTGCACGTCAGTGTGATTTCAAGGAACCACCTCTGCAAATATCATACGCCAGGATTAGTAGCATTGTGGCATAACCTTGACCCCGGGTGATCTTAACTGTATCTTGGACAACCGAACACCTTATGTCAGATGAACGAAAACAGATCTGAGCAGTGAAGAAAACACAAAGAAACAACAAAAGAAAAAAAAAGGACCTGAATTTAGATTCTAAGTTTACTAAATACTTTCAAAGACAACAAGATCCGGGAAGTCACCTACATTGCGCCAAAACTGCTATACTAATAAAAACAAAAAGACACTACGATCATTTTACACCAGATCCAACTTGGTGACTTTACTGTGTAAATACACATGGGTAATGCGCCGATCTGTTTCCCACAACTTCTATTTTTTAATTAATAAATGTACAGATATTATTTTTATAAATCGCAATCTCGATTGAAGAGTTGTTTACATAATTCGAAGTTCTGTTTTAGACAAATGTTGTTAATTAATGTGGAAACTAAGAGACAATTATACTATAATAAATTATTATAATTGAGAAGGGACAATTAACAGCAGCTGTAATCTCGCGTATAAACTATTAACAGAGAACACACCTTCCGAAAGCATATGAGAGCTCTAGCGAGAAGGCAACTTAACTTTCACCAGCTACCCTCATTCTACTGCTACCAACTAGTACAGTTCAGATAAACGTACCTTAACACATCCTGTAGCTAACCCCAACCCAGCCTGTCTTCTCACCTCACAATCTGAGGGAAACTATATACTTTTACATACCTATACATACCATCCTCGCCACAAAACCTCTCCCTATTATCGCGACAGGGACAAAGGAGAAAAGGGTCAAAAACCATGGAGTCAGCCTTCCATCAGTAAAAAATAACTAATAGTATGCATATACAGAATGTTACAAGCAAAAACTTTTATAACAGCATTCAGAAATGATAAGTTACGCAGGTTGTCAGACCAGTTAGCTCAAGCGGCAGAATTGCGTGAAAGAACTGCAGAATGAGCTGCACAAGTATCTTTTTTAGGACAACCCCTTGCAAGGACATGTAATCCGACGCACGTCCATCATGGTGGAATAAACCACAAAATAAAGAATCTAAGAATGAAACAACACACGATTTAGAAATATATAACTACCAGCTATAAATACAAAAACGATTTTACCCCTCTGTACAACCTAAACATAATTTCAATTCACAAGTGCGCGCTGTTTACCCAAACTTTGGATGGGTGGTTTGACTACAAATTGCAGATTTTACATTAGATATTCCCTAATATATATATCAAACACATTCATTAGATTATTTGTCTCCTTTAGTTTTCTATGGGTCATTCTTACAGACAAACAAAAGAATAGATCTAGAACTACTGCACCCTCGGGTCATGTCCATACAAGAATTGACCAAACATGAGGGGCAGGCAACCTCAATCATGTATAATATTTTCTTTTTTATTTCCTCAATACGCCCTCAATTACTTGGAGGCAAAAATCTCGAGGTTAGTAGATGTCTTAACCTGAGACTGATTTTTACGTGGAGTACACCCTTTTTTCTTATCTTAGCACCGAGACAAGTGTCCTCCTCGCCATCAGGATGAGTACTCATAAGAGCTGGGACGGCTCCGGAGGCCGCAAGTCCAATAGTCTACGGCACTCCTTCAAATTTCCTCGCCCAGGGCTTGAGTTTAATCCAGTCCAAATCCTGGTCAACGAAAAATCTTCAAATGTCCTCGCCCGGGTTTGATCCTGGGTCACCCGGTCGCCAGCGCAGTGTATTAACCACTACGCTAGCGCGGCTCCCATCATGTAAATGAATTGCTACAGACACCATTGTTGCAAGAGCATGGCAAGGAGGATTGCTGCAATGGTGACCCCATGCTTCATATGAAGCTAATAGGAAAATGATGATTTAAATATAATATGTTTGATTGTGTGAGCAATAGACTGTTTTTTTTTTCCTGATGATTGGTTCTCTATTCAACAAACAACAAATGTATTTCTTCAGCATGCCAGTAAATTGATTCTCTCTGTGTCCATCACCATCATTCTTCATCACCCTTCAGCTTCCCAAGGAGTATAGGCCTTCAACACACTTATGCCAAGTCTTCCTGTCCCGTGCCATCAGCTCATGTTCTTTCCATGTCTTCTTCATGTCTGTCTCCAGTTCTCTTCTCCATTCTTTGGCTATCCTCTACCTCTCTTACCCTGGTCATATGCTATCAGCATTTTCGCTCCAGCTGTTTAAGTCAGAGCACTACTGAAATTCCATTTCTGATGTGCAGAGATCTTCTTATCATGACCGACTATATATACACAGTCAGAACAGTGCGAAATTGTGGCAATGAGTGCATCCCATGTTAGCACTCCAGTTCTTATCCCTAACAGTTCTGTATGTTGTGATTCATGAAGAACTCTGCAAGTCTTGTCTTCATATGTTTCTTTATTACGTTAATTCTCTTCATGAGGACCCGACTACATATTGCCTCATCACTTTCCAAAGTGATTCTGTCCATACTGTCAGATGCCTTTTCATAATCCACAAATCCAGTGTAAAAAAAGGTGGTTCCATAGCAGATACTGCCTTAGGGGAGTGAAGTGTTCGAGACTTCACCATACTAGGTCCAGCATCAAGAGGTGGGGTGACCAGTTCCCTTAATCGCTGCCTTTTCCTTCCTTAACTCAAAGTCAGGTACCCATTTACAGCTGGGTAGACTGGAGTGTGTCGGTACTGTGATTTTAACCCAGCACCTTTGCCACGAGAGACCAGCACTCTAACCACTCTGTCATTCGGACGCTATATATAAATCCAATGTATGGCAGTGAGTTCCATTCCAGACTTTGTTCTACTATTATTCTCAATGTGGCTATCTGGTCTGTGCCAATACCTGAAAACAATCTGCCAAATATGCTAATGTGAAACATTTGCTTTGTTTTTTTTTTCCAGCAAGTTATTTTGATGCATCTTTAGCATCAAAATGACCTGATATAGTAAGAAACCTGTAGATCACACAACATCAACAATTAGTTCAAGCACAAATATCATCATATTTTTCTATCCTTATGAGCCATCAATGAAGATAACCCACTTGCAGGAAGCCGATGCCAAAGCACATACTCATGCAGTGTTGGTGTTTGTGTAGCTGTTTATTTGACATAATGAGGTGACCAGTCCCATGTACAGCCTCACATTAGTCACCTTTTACAAAATGCCTGAAGGAGCAATAGTTCTAGTCCAGGGGTCAGGAACCTTTCCGTGACAAAGAGCCAAATATTTAATTCTGTCTCCATTTTAACGAATTGAAGAGCCGCATGGAAAAAAAATATCACATGGTATCCCTCATTCATTAAGAGTTAAGTAGTAGAGAGCTGCACGAGATGGCTCAAAGAGCCGCAGGTTCCTGACCCCTGTTCTAGTCATTCTTGATCTCTTCAGAGACCCCCAGGAACTACAAAGAGCAGGAATATCAACAAAGAAACAAAAGAGGAGACCACAGTCTCATGCAGGGTTGTGGAGTCAGGCCAAACAATTTTCAGACTCTGGAAATTTTAGAAGTCCGACACCGACTACAGTTCTTTTAACTAGTGATATGGCATAAAATTATGCACTAACATGGAGTTATATGTATAAGTATGGTATGAATAAATGAAAATGTTAGACTACATTTTAAATTAATCATTCATTCATTCAGTAATTTAGAATAATATTAACAAATCATCCACACCTGTACACAAATGACTGCTTTGCCAAACACCATGAGGCAAAATAGTTTCATTTTAACAATAACAGGAAAATTGACAATGTATATAGTTTATTTTCATTTCTTACTTACTTAGTCGTTCCCCTTCTACCGTGAGGTGTAGAGGTTTGGAAGAGAGAGCGCCAGACTATCCTGTCGGCTGTCTTCCTCCTGGCCTGGTTCCATTCTAGTTCTCGATCCCTCAAAGATTGTCCAATGCCGTCCTCCCAGCGGACTCTGGGTCGTCCTCGGGGTCTGGATCCTTGGCTCTTTGTTTCCCATGCTTGTCGTGGTATCCGATCTTCTCCCATTCTGCAGACATGGCCAAACCATCTTAATTGGGACTGTTCGAACTTGGTTTCCTGCAGGGGGTAGGATTTAAGGCCTTGACGTATCTTCACAGGTTGCGTACCATGACATCTCTTCTTGTTACTTAGAACCACCTTCCTCAAGGGGGGGATACCTCTTTCTGAGGTTTGGATCTGGACTTTTATGGGTTTTGTAGTCATTGCGCTCGATGACTCGCATCCGTATGTCAAGACTGGGACATAGGTGGAGCGGTATACAGCCATCTTCGTTTTCTTACCAACCTCTCTCTTGCTGAGGAATCCTCGATTTATGGCGTGAAAAAGTCTCCCAGCTGCTGCTTTTCGAGTGGCCAACTCTTCTTGTGTGCTTTATTTAAATGTGCCAACAAATTTCCAATTGTGATAAAAAACACTTTATTTATGATCAGAAGCAACTGAAATTTTCCTACATTATGTAAAAATTGATGTACTTTTAACTCAAAAGTGGTTTTAGGAATTCTACTACTTTAAAATGTTATTTCAAATTTTTTAAGTGCCCCTCTCCCTTGCATGGACCAAACGTGGATCTGCCTTGACTTAAGTTATGTAATATTCGGAGTCGGGACATTTTTTTCCAGACTCCGACTCCACTAAAAAAATGACTGACTCTACAGCCCTGGTCTCATGAGGCTATAGTCAGAAAGGTATAAAAGCTGAACTCAGAAGGAAAGACAAAGATGGTACAATAAAGGAATACAATGAAGAAGATTGCTATAGCGCAGGGGTCTCCAAACTTTCTTTTAGTCCAGACCCCTCCATGGAATCCTTAATCGACCTCAATAAACAATAAATAAATAAAATAGGAAAGTGATTATACCGGCACAATAAATTAACACGACCTTTTTATTGAACTGGTTTAATTCATTAATGAGAAGGATGTGGCTGATGAGTATTAACCAGGGCATTGGAGATTTGTGAGTTTTAGTCGTAGGACATCACGCTCTTCCAGATTCAGCCTGTTTCTATCCTTTGTTAAAACTATTTGTGTGGCTAAAACCAGCTTCAAATTGAGTCACAGCAGGTATTTTTTTCTATCTTATATGATTGTCAACTTTTGACCCCAAAAGTTAAGGTAGTAGGTTACCCACAAAAGATTAAAAAAAATAAAAAATCCAACAATTTTCATTTTCGCATGCTTCAAATCATCGTCAACATGTTCTTGTACTAAAAATAATTCATAGAAGCTTAGAGATACTCTGGTATGATAGGAATCAGTGTTTTTCTACACACACCCCCCTTGAGTGATTTGCATAGCAACCAATGTTTATAGTTGGTTACCATGTGAATAATGACCCAACATGCGCGAGGTGCGTAATTGCGTAAAACTGCAAAATTAATAATTATACAGAGGCAACAGGAAAAGATATTTATAACATTTCTCAAGGGAATCACTCAATGATTTCCTTATGAATTTTTCCAAAAAGTGTGTGTCTAGAAAGCTTGATCGTAAATTTCAACATTTATTACATGCATTGTGCAATTCTCCACACCAACAATCAACTCTATTTATTGTCTACAGTTTTTTATAACACTGATTCGAGTATAATAGTAGTTAGCAGAAGCTTCTTTCTTCACAATTGGGTGCGATGAGACAAAAACTGGGAGGCGTGTACACACCAACAAACCGTTGCCCTGAAAATGAGACACTATTATCGATGGTGACGATATAAACCCTCTGTGCTCCTCAGCAAAGACAATAAAGGTCCAAGAAAGTGAAGGACAAGCTAAAACATGACAACAGAGGAATGTGTTTCTTATCCTTATGGATGTAAAAACTGCTGTTTGGGTATTTTATGCGCTAACTTTAGATGTGACAAATGTTATCGGATCAGTACTCACTGACCTGTGAGATCGTCGAAGAGACTGGGATGGCTTTTTGTCATGAAATCAAGTATCAAGTGCATGAACTGTGTCGAATGGTAATGACCAATTTCAATACTTCTGATGTTTCATCTCCAGCTACTCACAAACACAAGAAGTAAATGTGCGAATGGTGGCATTTGTGCGTTTCAATAGGGAAAGGCCACAGTGCATTGCAGAATTTTTCATTATAACATGAAACACAAGTTCAACCCATAGCAAAAGAAAGCATACATCGAGAACGCTGCACAGGATCTATTCAGCAAAGTAAGGACATTGCAATGGATAAGACCCTGAGAGCACTGAAAAGGGGAATCATAGACACACTGCAGCTGCACTAGAAGGAGACCTTTATTCAACAGGAGCTCATTAAACTTCATTTTTGTGAGTTGTCTTTTTCTGTTTTTCTTTGTTTTCTCGGAATTGTCTTTTTAACATAATTGGTGATCTTTGGAACAAGATATCTCTGGATCTGTACATTCAATTGACATGAAAATTAACACAGTTGGTTGTCATATAATCTTACAGATTATGACCATAAATTGGATACAATTGAATTCAAAGTTTTAAGTTTATTACCTTTCACGCATATATAATGAGGCACAAATATCAAACATTCCAGAAATATAAATTTTGAGAATTCATTAAAAATTAACCTTTCTGTCAATCTCTCTCATTTTAGTTCATAACCTCACGCTATACATAATGATTCAATTTGCCAAGTTTCAGTCAGATCCTTGTACAAATAACATAGTTATGATGTTTTGAAAAAGGTGTATAATTTATTCACTACGGCGGCCATATTGGATAGCTAATTTGCATAATTAATGAGGTCATTATGTGGACAAAAATTTTAAGTCCATACTAACACTATACCCATGGTTGTTTGATTCTGAAAGGAAAATTTGAGTTTTTTACCCTATCAAGGTAGCCTACTACCTTAAATCGACATTCTGGGGTCTATTGACCCTGTAAAGTTAATATTTCGACCACTTTGGGGACCCCTGCTGCAGAGGGAGGCCCTATAGTTTGTTAAAAACTAAGTAGAATTAGTAAATGTATGCTAGATGTGGATAAGTATTTTTGTGATATTAGCTTCACTGCACAGTAAATCACAAGCGCAATCATAAATCCTGTACGAATTATTTTTTATCAACAGTTGCTACCTGCCGTCCAAGCTGAGGACAAGTATGATAAGATGTTCATAGCAGTCCTCGTTCTTGCCATGCTTGCCGTCACATTCTGCTTGCCCATCACTGTGTGTCTTGTGTGCCCAAAAGCTTGTCACTATGTGTGCCTGCGAGCATGTCCATCATTTTGTTCACTTTGCTTTGAATTCATGATGGACGGCTGTCATAGGGTGTGGTATGGGTCCAGGAAAACAGCTGATAAATTTCTGTTTGTTACCCCCCAACATGGAGCCGGAGGTATGATGGTTTGATATCAGAAATACAGTAAATGGCTTTAAATTTCATTATTTCATGTTTTGTAATTTCTGATTTTTTTCCCTTTGTGACTGTGATGATGTTAGGAATTAGCATATGAAGTCTACAAACTATTCTGATAAAATAGAAAATAGTGAATTGAAAGAAAGTGCTTAGTCGAAAATGTTACTGATGCTATTATTCAGTCAAAAAATTTGATCAGTGCTAACATTCAAATTGTGTGATGTTTTAACATTAAGAAAAGTTGTGTGACAGATGCTAACATTTAGATAAACAGCACAACAGACTGTGTGACAAATGCTAGCATTAAGAGAAACAGTATTACATTGTGTGACAGATGCTAATATCCAGATATCAGCATGACAGACAGTGTGACAGATGCTAACATTCAGATAAACAGCTTGACAGATGCTAACATTCAGATAAACAGCTTGACAGATGCTAACATTCAAATAAACAGCTTGACAGATGCTAACATTCAGATAAACAGCACAACAGATTGCTTGACAGATGCTAACATTCAGATAAACAGCACAACAGATTGTGTGACAGATGCTTACATTCAGATAAATAGCATGACAAATGTTAACATTCAGAGGGGTTCTGTGACAAATGCTAACTTTCAAATTAAACAATGCAACAAATACTAACATTCAGATAGACAGTGTGACAAATTGTGATGAAAGCTATCATTGACAGGTTGTTTTTATCAGTATGTTTAAACAATAGTCTGCTTGTTGATATTAGGTTAACATAAATGATTTAATAAACATACACATATTTCTGATGTTTTCTGTAGTGACTTTTGTTTTTAACCGTGACTTTTGTTTTTAACCATGCCTTTTCTATAGTAAAGGTGAAAGTTTAAAGAGAAGCATAAATATAAGTATCTTATATTCTGGTTGTCTCATTCTGATGTACCTTTTTTTCCCCTGGGTTGCCTTGCTATAATGTTTGCTCTAAATGAGGGTTTCTTAACATTTTTGTGTGCCATGAACCCCTCAGATTGTCAGATGAAGGCTTTGGGAAAAAAAGCTTAGGAAATGCTGATTTGGACCAACACCGTCATGATGTGTCACAGGGGCCACATTTGTCTGAATGCGTCAAGATTTTGTTTTATTCTCTGGAAAGCTGGTTGGCCAGTGTAACAGTTCATCCACTTCATATACTGTTTTAGCGACTTCAAAGTCCTATACTTTTCTACAGAATCCGTGTGCCTTACATTATGTGATGATATCACTTGATAAAAGAAAGTAAGGAGCAGTGTCTGGATCACAAGATACAAATACTCACACGATGTATTTGTCAGGGAACAAGATGTACAAGCATGAAATGATATTAGAGGCAACAATCAAATGAATTCAACAAAACCGTTTATGACAAGAATACAGACACATATTACAAGCCAATCAAAAGCTTAACTTTAAATCAATGAAAACATTCCCTGGAGTTGTCATGCTGAGGTAGCTTTTTTTTATTTTTTTATATACAAATGTATGATGTCAATTAAGTGCCCGATTGACAGTGTGGTTAGATCGCTGGTCTCTCACGGCAAAAGTGCCGGTTCAAATCATGGTACCAACATGCTCCAGTCTACCCAGCTGTAAATGGGTACCTGACTTCGAGGAAGGTAATTGGACGACAAGCATGGGAAACTAAGAGCCAGGGATCCAGACCTCCAGGATGACCCAGAGCCCACTGGGAGAACAACATTAAACAATCTTTGAAGGACTGAGGACTAGAATGGAACCAGTCCTGGAGTATGGCGCTCTCTTCCAAACCTCTACACCTCATGGTAGAAGAAAGGAAGTAAGCAAGGACGGTAATTGGTCAACCCACCTCTCGATGCTGGACCTAGTATGGTGAAGTCTCTAACACTTCACTTCCCTACGGCAGTATTTGCTATGGACTACCTTTACTTCATGATGTCAATAATTGTGATACACAACAGGTGTCAAATAGCCAACCATTTTATTGTTTCTATTTGTACTTGTGCTGTTAATGTTCATGATTGTGCTAGGGTTATAACAGAAGTGAAGACAGCACTGACTATTTGCTAAATACTTTATTTTACTTTTGTTGTGGGCAGGTGAAATTTTCATTCTTGCGATCGATCTTGATGTCGCATGGCTGATGTGAGGCAAGTTTTTTGTCAAGGAATTTTTTAGCAGCTATATAATAGACTCTATCCATCTGACACAACAAGCTTGAAACATTATAACAACACTCTTTATTGGGCAGCTACCCCATAGAAACTCAGCATTTGCCTGTCAACATTACGATCCATAGGATCAACACATTCCTTGTTCGCCTCTTCCGCTCGTTATGTTGTTAATATTTTGTTTATAATCCAAGTGATAACCCCATATATATTATATTCATCACTAGTTAAAAGATTATTATATAATGTAATGTATGTGAGAATGTACCCGCATACCACTGTACTTTAGAAATGTGAATGTTTTCGTTTGCTTACATGGATGATGATGTATATGAGAATAAGGAGATATTACATCGGTTTTTTTTAAATTTTTTTAACTGCTCAAAGACTTTACCTGCCACAGAAGTGAGTAAGAAATTGTTATTATTAGTATTTCATTTTCCACCAAGAATGTATGGATATAAGCGAGAATGTGTTTATGTAATTTTTGTATTGATGAATTGATGACACATTCAAAAACTACAGATTAATTGTAGACGGAACGTTTGACAGCAAGAGTTGAGCGTCAGTATACAGAACATTTATTTATTTATTGTATTTTTTCCCAGTTACTATCCGTTTTTTAATTTATTATGATTTGCATACTGTAAATGAATGATGTTATGTTTACTTTAAGAATGATGCATGCCTTTAAATTAATGCTTAAAGTAACATGTGGGAATGAAAGGATATAGTATGCAAGATAAATGAGAGTGGAAGGGCAGAATGTTAGACGGGCCTGCGCACCCAATTCTTAACCCTTTGAAAATAAAGTTCGTTTGTTCATTCGTTCTCTCTCTCTCTCTTTTAACATACTTAAATTTGATTATGACTGGATGTTACAAATGTATGTTATTATTTTACCTTGATAATGTTGTATGCTTAAATAATGCTCAAAATACATGTGCGATTGAAAGGATACGGTATGTAAGATGACAGAGAGAAG
This sequence comes from Oreohelix idahoensis, assembly GCA_024509875.1. Classification (NCBI taxonomy): domain Eukaryota; kingdom Metazoa; phylum Mollusca; class Gastropoda; order Stylommatophora; family Oreohelicidae; genus Oreohelix; species Oreohelix idahoensis. Next base: position 88,237 of record JAMPIV010009366.1, on the reverse strand, counting down.
AAGGGCAGAATACAAGAAAGGCTGAAAATAAAGGGCAGAATGTAAGACGGGCCTGCGTGCCCAATTCTTAACCCTTTGAAAATAAAGTTCGTTCATTTGTTCTCATACTCTAAAACCAAAGCTTCTGCTGTTGTAGACAAGTCGTCACCTTGGTACTGCTATATTCCATTTCCACTTCAGCTTGTTTTGAGAAAAAATTGTTGGATTACTAGTTGAAAGGAAGGATGTATCACATTAAAATGAAATTTTTCAACATAATCCAAACTGTTAACTGTAAGATAGTGTGTAGGATGATAGATTAAACTATTTTATGTCCATTTATGACCTCAGGACAATTTTGACCAAAAGTGGAGATGGAATAAAGCGTACTAAGGCAACGAAGTAGTGGTAACTGATCTGGCTCATTCTCATAAGATGGCCAAACCGCTTTATTTCCTGTCTCACTATGTATTTGATGCAGGATGTTGTTGTTTAACTAGGACTGCTGAGTTTCTCGCTCTTTTGCAGCCAATACCAAGTTGAAGAGTTCTTGGTATTATCTACACTGTAGATCTAGGTTTTTCTGCCATTCTGAAATGTGTTGAGTTGAAGTCATGAGCTCCAGTTTCTCCAGCTTGGCTTGCATTTAAAGAATCATCATATCTGGTCTCAAGCTAGGAGTAAGAAGTGCGTTCCCCACCATCCAAGGGGGCTCTCCAACTATGCAGAGCTAAAATACTGTGTTCTGGTTCTGGGCTCTCCCAAGGAATTGTCACATCCTGCACAGAGCCACTTCTCAGCTTCCCCTGCCTATCAGTGGGCCCATAGTGAGATCCTTCTGCATGCAGTCAACCAAGTCAAAGAATTACGCCTGGAGCTCAAGTGACTTCTTCAAGCTTAGTGTACAATGCTGGGTTCTCAACAAGTTTCACCATAGTGGGATTTCAAGAGTCAATGAGGATGTAATTAGCCTCACAGACAGAAGTTCACTTCCACATATGTATATTATAGCATTGTGCTTAGCTGATGGTCATTTAAGAATGACTCCATGTTGCGTCCACTGTTGCAAGGTGGTTTGCTCTGAACAATGTTCCATGTGATATGAATAAAACAATTATAAATTTCTGGCCATTGTTTTTTTCTTTGATATGTTAGTTTTTTTCATTCAGTGATAGTGCATCGTGCCTTCGATGGAAGATTAAGCGAATGCGGGGGTGGAAGATTCCGAACAATACTTGAACCTTGGAATACGATTGATTTGATAAGTCATTTCATTGAGTCCATACATTTAATTCACAGTTGTACACATCAAGACAATCCATGCAAGTTGATCACAAAAATACATATTATAACTTGATCATATATTGAAGATATATGTAGATATACTACCAGTCCTTGTCCAATAATCGAATTACTGTAGGCAGAACGTCGTAACTATATGTACGCGCAGTTGGTGGTTCCAACGGCCGACAGTGAGATTACGCGTCTGGCAAAATATAATTAATACGGACTATTAATTCCTTCCAACTTAGGTTTAGTCAATTACTAACCTGGAAACGTTCATCTCTTTCATAGAATCAGTGGACTGACCCATGTCCATATTTACATACAATATAACTGTGTGGCATTCCATGCCCGACACCATAAGAATACAAGGACACGTCTTCTCAGTTCGACGGTCATACAAAAAAGGGGCCCGTCTCTTGGTCACGGTGCGTGACCTACCAACGCTGAACGTCATAGCGTTCAATAGTCTAATAATATTTTACATTACATGCTGTAACCCCTAAAATCGTATGCTGCTAACCTCTAGCAGACGATGCCAATTAAAATACCGTAACACTCCAGATATACCTCCATGCATGATGCAGAATACAGTTCCTACAATTTTTCTAATGTAATCATTTCTCATTCTGTTTCTCCTGGTAAAATTATGGCTCGTCTGATAGCAATTCATCTTATATGTTTGTTATATTGATGCCATGCAAGACAATTATTCCCTTTCCCTCCAGTTTACTCAGATAACGTCATTACATTTTTAATCACTAAAATAAAATCAGATTGTTCTGCTGCAACAGATCAAGATGTGGAACTCTGCAGTTTGCTCCCATGAAAATCAGTTAATGCGTTCCCTGCAAATGTAACATCTGTCCAGCAAGTCAAAGATGCATTATCATCATCATTTCCCTCTTCACTCCCTACAGAGCACAGAGCCACCATTGCTGCTGGTCCTCAGGAAGCCTGCACCAAGGCATTCAGTGTGCTCTTACGGCGGTAGTTTTTAATAGCAATTTGTTTTACATCATGAGGTTGCCAGACCCCGTGCACAACCTAATATTAGTTGCCTGAGGAAGCAGTCAACCTATTCATTCTTTGTCTCTTAAGAGACCCCAGGGTGCAGAGGTGAATTACAGCTAACCTTTATTGCAGAACTTGATCTTATGTGATGTGGTGGAAATCTATCAATAACAGTACTGTCTTTTATGTGCACCACTTCACATGCCTGGGGTCTACCATCAACGAAAAACTCTCTCTGGACACAGAAATTGACAGCCACATTTGCAAAGCTGCAGCTACCTTTGTCTGCCTCACAACACGTGTTTGGGGAAACTCCAAGCTCACACTGAAGACCAAAGCTGCAGTATATAACGCCTGTGTTACTGCACACTTCTATATGGCAGCGAGATATGGACAACCTATGCTAAGCAAGAAAGAAGGCTCAATAGCTTCTATCTAGTGTCTACGCTACATCCTCGGTATTTTGTGGAAGGACAAAGTGACACATGTTGAGTTGTTGTCACATGCTGGCCTTCAAAGCAAATATTCGCTGCTTAGACAGAGCAGACCATGCTGGCTTGGCCATGTGTGTCACATAGAAGATGGTCGCATTCTGAAAGATATCTTCTATGGACAACTGGCAGATCACAAAAGAACAGTTGGGCAACCGCAGCTGAGGTTCAAAAATGTATGTTAGAGAGACATGAGGGCATTGGACATAAATTCAGCAACCTGGGAGGATGAAGCTGCCGATTGCACCAAGTGTTGATGCTATCTGCGGCGTCACCTCAAATTGGGCGAAAAGAAGCTCACAGAACAAGCAGAAGAGAGGAGATAACATCAAAAGGAACACCAGGAAAATAACCATCTGAGGGCTGTCACCTCAAGGGTGCATTCTCATAGTCAGTTATGATTAAAGGCATTATAATTATTATTATTTTATGTGCTCTTTATATCTAACATGATAATTACATAGATGATAAACAAGTTTGAATACCCTTTGATGATATGATAATCTTTTGACTGAAATGGGACAACAATGCAACAGCAAAAAAAAAAAAAAAAAAAATAAACATTTGTACAACTAATTTATTTACAACTGTGTAATATTTAAATGTATGAAATATACAACATGCATGTTAACACATTTTTGTTAATGGAACAAAACAAAAGCTTGCAAATAGATGCAGACACTACATGTCATTGGGCCTGAGAGCAAGATCCCAAATTCCGCTGCGTCTATAACATCAACAACAACAACATAGGTATTTACGTAGAATACACACTGATAATATTTCAGAGATACAACATGGTAAAGATGAATTAGACCTAAAGTTCTTTTATATTTGGAGATGCGCCCTAATATAACCGACTAGGTTGATCGGGACGCGTCTCGCCAAAACTTTATTTTTTTTTTTTTTAAAAAGAGAGATACATGATAACTCCTTCCACCAGTGATGGGAGATGATGAAATGGCGTTTTTAAAATATGGATGTGACCTGTGAGGTAGTGTCTTATTTCCTCCTCAGTTTTTATCCACGTCCTTGATCCTTTCTTTTCCCTGGTCTTCCTCGTGTCTTACTTTCTGAAAAATTTAGTACGCGGTAGTTAGTTTGTACTTTTCGTCATCAGGTTTTATTCATCGCTGCTCTCAATATTGTGTACATGACTTAGTTCCAACATTTTCATTTCATTACTTTTTTTTTTTAACTCTCCTTGTAGTGATCTCAAAGCAAAACAGTTCATTGAGGTGCATTACCACATTCTATTTTATGTTCTATGGGTGTTAAAATAAGTCAAGTTACAATCAACGTTTGCAACAAAGTGTCTGTGTTATATCAGTTCCATCAAAACTGGTGACAAAAGTTAAGCACATTGATGAACAAACAAGCAGGATGAACAGTTAAATACAAAGGCAGGAGCTCGGATCTGTGTTAAATTTTGTGTGTGTGTGTGTGTGTAAGTTTACGGGAAGTTTCAGTATTGGTGAGTTTATAGTTAAAATGAATTTCTTAGTTTTATGTATATAAAACGCAGATTACAAATAATATTTCCTGACAAAACATTAAAATAATTTGGTGTGTCTTATATCCTGATATGATTATATTTCAAACTGGATTTATTACATGGTAATGCATGGAGGCATATCTGGAATCATCATTATATTACCACCAGCTAAGCACAATGCTAGGAGCCGTGGTAGCATAGTGGTTAGTGCACTGGCTTCCTAGCTCAGTGGTCTATGGTTCGATTCCCAGATGAGGTGGGATTTTTTTAGGCCGCAAATGGCTCCTGGGTCGACCCAGCCCCAATTGGGTACCAGAGCAACTCTGGGAAGGTTAAGGCGGCCGGCGTGATGCTGACCACATCACCCCTAGTGTGCCAATGGTCAAGAAAATATGGGACTAACACCATATTCCCAATATGCCTCAATGGGCGTGTAACGGGATCCTCTCTCTCTCTAAGCACAATGCTATAGTATAAAGATGTGGCAGTGAACCTCTGTCTGTGAGGCGAATTACACCCTCAATGACTTGAAAATCATCCACACATTTCCAGGGATTCCCCCTGTGGTAAAACATGTTGAGAACCCAGCATTGCACACTAAGTTTGGAGGAGTCACTTGATCTCCAGACATAACTCTGGCTTCTACCTGGTTGGCTGCATGATAGGCAGGGGGAGCTGAGAAGTGGCTCTGTGTAGGATGTGAGAATTTCTTGAGAGGGCCCAGAACCAGAGCACAGTATTTTAGCTCTGCATAGTTGGAGAGCCCCCTTGGATGCCATGTGCTTCTTACTCTTAGCTTGGGACCAGATTTGACGATCCTTTAAATGCAAGCCAAGCTAGAGAAAATTGAGCTCATGACTTTGACTCAACATGTTTTGAAATGGCGGAAAAGCTGAGACCTACAGTGTAGATAATACCAAGGAGTCTTCAACTTGGTATTGGCTGCAAAAGAGCGAGAAGCTCAGCAGCCCTAGTTAAACAACAAGAAATATTCTATGGTAACACTGATGCCTGTCACTTGAAGAAATAAAAACACTGTACAGATCATTGTCTTCTTCCTACATTTCTGTAATTAAGAAAAGCTCCTCTCAATAAGAACTGAAACAACTGAGATAATAAAAATACTTACAGAATGGACAGACCAATTACATATATTCAATCAATACCCTTTAGCTCCCCAAGGAGCATAGGCCTTCAACAAACACATGCCAAGTCTTCCTGTCCTGTGCCATCCGCTCAAGTTAATTACATATATTACAAATACAAAAATCTGTCCTAGTGTAACATCATTTTTGTTTTCACTTCGTGTTGAAGCATAGAGCCATCCTTGCAATATGAAGCCTGCACCAAACCATTTGTGTGCTCTTTCAGCAGTGATTTCTGTAGCATTCTGATTTAGATGATAAGGTTACCAGCCCCCACATATACTGCATATCACCAAGAATATCATATGCCAATTTTCAGACCTTTTATCAACAAATCTTTCTGGTACATCCTTCAATATCAGATGGTCAGAAGTTACAAAAAATACATTCCTGCAGATCAGGACCAGACAACAACCAATCCATCTTCAGATACAGACGGACAGTGGAGAGGAACATGCCCTTGGAGAAACAACTAACCAGGCATGCCCCAAGTGAAGGTTATAGAGGGTATAAAAAAGAGACATCAAACCAAAGTTGGAGTCACATGGGAGTTACTGAAGAAGATAGTTCAAAATAGAAATCAGTGATAAAAAGAACCTATAAGGGAATGAGACATGCCTGAGACAGACTGCCAGCTTTATGACAGAAATAGATGTGGCTGTATTTGAGCAAATGATGATGAAGATCTGGAAAGTGCCTGTCAGCCTTCACTTTATATCCACAATTTTACTTTCTGGCTTATCCATAACAAGCATCCACATGTGTACAATTTATGAAGCTGCCTGCCATCATTCAGTGTCCTCATTTTGACTTGACTGCCTTGTTGATGTTTCCTCTTCACTGTGCGCAGGTGATGCAGACTTATCCTCCTCATCATCACTGGAGCCATCACTTTCACCATCATTCTCAGATGATGGCTTACCTGAAATTGGTTGCAAAAATTAGTTTAACACAGAAACCATCACTGCATCTTTGTTCAATGTTTAAATAACTTATTCACTTACTTAGCCGCTCCTCTTCTACCTTGGTGTGTAGAGGTTTGCCAAAGAGAGCGAAATGCTATCCTATCAGCTGTATTTCTTTTTGACCTGGTTCCAATTCAGTTCTCTGGCCTTCATAATTGTCTGATGTTGTCCTCTCAGCAAACTGTGGGTCGTCCTGGAGGTCTGGCTCTTCGTTTTCCATACTTGTCATGGTAGCTGATGTGACCTTTAAAATCAGTCCGGTTTTCTCTGTCATATTTTGTAATCAAATTTTATGGTCAAATAGGTGACTGGCCTGTTGTGCCTTTGCATGGTGGAGGGTGTTTAAATAACAATATATATAAAATGATTTTGGGGGGGGGACCAAACAAAGTAATTAACTTATAGGGAGACCAAAGGTAAAAATTCACTTCAGAAATGAACTGTCAATTCAAGCTTGGAAACAGATAGCCCAAGCTACAAGTCATATTTAAATGGCTGTTCAAGAAAGAAGATGCTGTTATGACTAGCACTGCCAAGGCAAGATATGCTTATAAAATCAAGAAAATAGTTCAGGAACCAGGGCACATTGTTTCCAACAAAATTATTCAGCACTGACTTAAAAAGTGTGATTTTAAATAGAGCTGAGACACAGAGTTAAGACAGAAAATGAGTAACAAGCTTAAGCTCTCGTTAACAATTGATCACACCAGGTAACGAGGATTAGATCTTTAAAAAAAAAATGCAGTTAAATAATAACCTTAAACGGAATGAAATCCTACAGCAAAATGCAGAACAAAATTGCCTCTCAGAGGAAACCAGGGAAGGAGTAGACAGAAGTGACACCTGGAATAAACTGAGATGGCTCTCACAAGACATTTTTGTATAGGGAATGTGTGTCATTGTTATATATGCTTCACAGGCAGATCAAATTAAGTTCAATACTCAACATGACCTTTCAACTCCACAAGAAGCAAAGGCCTTCAACAAACGTCTGCCAGGTCTTCCTGCCCAGTGCCATCAGCTCAAGGTCTTTCCATGTCTTCTTCATCCCCTTCATGTCTACATCCAGTTCTCTTCTCCGTGTGTTCCTTGTTCTCTCTTTACCTCTTATTTTAGCCTGGTAATGCTATCAACAAGTCTCCTCAATGCATGTCCCATCCATCTCCAGCTCCTCTGCTCATTTCTTGTTCCACTGGCGCCTGTGTCTGGCTCCTGTCATGAATTCCACATTAGTGATCTTGTCATACCTCTTCAATCCTTCTGTTGTATGCAAGCATTCATTTCTGACAAAAGTTCAATTTTACAGAGACCAAAGAACAAAAAACCAACGAGTCAGATATATTTATTCATTGGTCATCAGTTAGGCGAGAAGGAAGGCTTAGCTGCTGTTAGTCAGTCACAGCTCATAATTATAATGGATATATGTTTAATTTCAGTATGAATTTCTGGATTTTTATGATCCCGCCACTAAACAAACCAAAATATCAGATATTTGAAAACAGGAAGATGAATACATACCCGCATCATTTTTACTTTTTTTTATTTTCTTGGTCCTTAACTTCTGTTTCTTCTTTAATCTGCAGATAAATGCACATTGAGAAATGAAACTGTTACATGAAAATCATCACAATTATTACTGTTACTTGCTTAAGGCTAAATTTTATCTGATTAAATGTTTTTAAAGTGCAGTCAACAACAAATACAAATAAAAACACACCCCTTTCTCCTTTTTTCCTCCACTTTAGACCATCAGTTTAACAAAATTATAACCCACTCTTAATGAATGGGTCATTTTCCATAAATTACCTCCCCATGGATTATTATAGGTGGTGTGGTTGAATATCGGGGCGTAAACTGGAAAATTCTATATATTGTATGTATTTATTGAAGAGAAAACTCTAATCTATTTTGTAAGAAAATAGCTCATTAGACATTTATGAAACTAAATTTTCTGCTTATGTCACCACATACCGGTACAGAATGCACACAGAAAACAAAAATTTAAAAAAAAAGTGGATGAAATACATGCTGAAGAAATACATAACAGAAATGGGGAATGTGGGACACACATGAAGATATTGAGAAAGTAGATACACTTAAGCAAGTAATTACAAACCTAAGCACCCGAGAAAGGGAGTGAGTGATGATATATTTAACTCATTTTACTGGAAGTATAAATATTGCTAATCAAAATGTTGGGAAAAAACATCAGACCTCACCCTACGCAACATATTTTTTTCCTGTTTCTTTCCAATGTCTTGTGTTTCTTGTCTTGATGGGGCTCTCTGATAGATGCTTTCCTGACCAACTCTTGATACTATCTTCTCACTTATAGCTTATACTCACTTCCTCTTGCCTTCAACTCTTTTCCTTCCATTATGGTCTTCAGTAAGGTGTTATCTTTTTACATGGCCAAAATACTTTAGCTGTCTAATTTTAATCTCCTTCATTAATTCTCTTTTCATTCCTAGGTTTTCTAGGGCCTCCTTATTTGTTTTCTTCTCTTTCCATAAGACGTGCCCCATTCGTCTACATATCCACATCTCAAAGGCCTCAATTCTTTCTTCCAACTGCTTGCTCACTGTCCTTGTTTCTACATCATACAGCAATGAACAATTTATATACTTTCTCAGAATGCCTTCTTTCACTATTGATATACAATAGGCAAAAATGCAACCACAAGATAACTACTGACCTTTTAGCTCGGTTTTTTGCAGTTCGTTCCTCTGCTTCTTTTTTGTGTTGTTCTAGTTTCTTCTTGTATTCTTCATCTAGTTTATCCTTCAATGACAATATTAATTTATATGACAAGGAGCCGACATAGTGATTTCAGCACGTGATTTTTACAATAAAAATTATTTTAAAATGCAAGAAAAATAACTCCTCTGTTAAGAGTTTAACAGACCTGGTCTTGTGAACTACCTCATTTTACTTCCTAATATTTGATTGTCTAATTCATGTAATTGTTATATACTTCAGTTATAAACGTATAAATAAATATTAAAGATTCATTCTAATAAGACTATTATATAGGTGCTTGGGTCTATAAATATTGGAGTCCTATCTGGGTCCTATATTCCACAGAAAGTTATGAGAATGACCACCACCACTGATGAGGTTAACATGCCAAGGTATTTGAATCTACTTGTCTTGTCTTTGATCCACCATCACTGAGCACTAGCTCGTGGTGATGAATCTAATAACTGGGCCACTTACTTCTCTATATTTGCATTTTAGCTAGCCTATGTGAAATAGATTTGTTGCTGTTGTTGTTGTTGTTGCTGTATGTAGTTGATTAGAGTCTCTGAGATGACCAAGAGTTGTGCTTGAGGCTGGCAACCTCATCATGTAAAGCAGACTGATACAGAAACCACCATTGCAAAATGCAGGCCATTTATATTTTAAATTTAATATATTAAAAGTGCACAACTGACTGATCAGATACGAGGGACGGTCAAAAAGTAATGCCTCGTCATTTTTAATTTCATTCAATAGGCAAGAAAACAGATAAAATTCACATTGAAATGTAGCCCCAAGTCTGAACTTCAAAAATTTATTTCTCAATGTAGTCTCCGTTATTTGTTACAGTTTTTGTCCATCTTCTCACAAGGGCATGTATCCCCGCACGGTAAAAAATGGTGTCCTTTTTCCTAAACCACTGGCGTACGGTGCGTTTAAGGGTCTCGGTGTCCTCAAAGTGATGTCCGTGAAGATCTTCTTTCAGTGGTCCAAACAGATGGAAGTCAGATGGTGCAAGATCGGGACTGTAAGGGGGATGTTGTAATAATGTCCATCCAAATTCTGCAATCGCATCAATGGTGCGTTTAGCGGTGTGTGGCGTGACATTATCGTGCAACAGTAGTGCAGTTCTCTGATCTGTTAATGGGTAAAGTCGCCGAAGACGACCTCTAAGCTTCTTCAAAGTTTCAATTTAACGGTCTGCATTCACCATGTTTCCCTGTTCCAAGAAGTCAAGAAGAATCACACCCTTCTCATCCCAAAACACGGAGGCCATAACTTTCCCTACAGATGGTGAACTTTTGAACTTCTTTCTTGTCTGCGATGTTGTGTGATGCCATTCCATTGACTGCCTCTTGGATTCTGGTTCAAAAAAATGAAACCAAGTCTCATCTGTCTCAATATTCAATAAAAACTCTTCTCCTTCAGTTTCGTAACGGTGTAGGAGGTTGATGGCTATGGTCTCGCCTTCAGCACTGAGGAATTCTATGACATAACGTTGTTTTAACCGAACGTCTTTGGCAGCCATTTTTAAACTGTTACAATGGTGCCACCTGTTACTGAAACAGGTTAGTAATGCTATACAGTGCAGAAGAGTGTTTGAGGAATCCTGCTAAATTTACAAATTGCACACCAATGCAGTATTTACATACATAAAAAATAGGAGGCATTACTATTTGACCTTCCCTCGTATATCAAACTGCTTGATTCAAATCCTTTATGGTTATGAAGCCATAAGCCAAGTTTCTTAACCTTTTTTTGAGCTATGGACCCATTTGATTGCCCATTGAAGGCTACAGACACCTTTGATTGTTCAAAGAAGGCTATGGACCCCATCTTGAAAAAGATGTACATAAAAGCATAATTAAACATTTTAGGTTACCTACAGGGACCCCTAGAATCCATTCACTGACCCCCCAAAGGGTCAGTGGACCACAGATTAAGAAACCTTGCTTTAAGTTAACAATCGTTCTAATGTAAACATAAGTTTTAACTCTGTCCCAAATAATTTTTTTTAATTGAAAAAAGTAACTTAATTTAAGTTTAAAATAAACCAGGTTCTTTTACTTTCAAGTAAGTCATATAAAAAATAAGAAGATAATATCAATTCTTAGATATTCGTACTCTAGTGTGGTAGTCGGAGACGTATAATGCAATACAATGCCTCCAGCATTATCACTGTTGTCCCTTAACACACGATTGACCTACTAAAAACTATTATCCGTGCAAAAAGCCTCTCTCCTACAAAAGGCTTAGTGGCTAAATACACCAACTTGTGTAATTCAACAATGATTACTGGTTATATCTTGACATCATCATCACGTCAGCTCCCCAAGGAAAACAGGCCTTCAACAAACTTACACCAAGTCTTCCTGTCCTGCACCAACAGCTCATAGTCTTTCTATGTCTACCTCATCACTTTTATTTCTGTTTCTAATTCTTGTTTCCGTGTGTTCTTTGGTTTTCCTCTACCTCACTTACCCTGGATATTCTAGAACAAGGACTGCATTGTAATACTATCGACAGGTTTCCTCATCATGTGTCGTATCCATCGCCAGCCTTTTCTTTTCATCTCTTGTTCCACACAATTGGCACTTGTCTGGTTCATGTCATCAGTTTCACATTCATATCTTGTAAAATAAGTTGTTCAAGAGTGTATTCATTCACATTTCTCCCATCATGTATGGAAAAATAAGTTAGGCTGGGAAAATTTGCTTAGTGGTTAAAGGTTGAAAAAATTTACCTTCTCTGCCTTTTCATTAATATACTTCTGTCTAGCATATTCTCGTCTCCTTACTCCCCGGTAGACATGAAAGTCTCCACTGCCTGCACCAGCACTTGAGCCTGGAATATAAATGTGCACCCCACTTCTTAGACACTAGTAAAATTGCAGGAAACAGACAATACTTTGAATTTTCTCTGGATGCAACAGAAATGATGAAAACAGACTGAAAAATGAGACGCATTCAAAGGATCTGATAGTAAAGCTTTAGAAAGAAGATTAAGGAGCAAGACAGAAAGATAAGCAACATAGAAATCAAGAACAGGATTAAAGGACAAATCCTGAGATTAAACCAAAAAAAGCTGAAAACAAAGTCACACACTACACATGAAAAGAGACAGATAGACAAGATTAGCAGTTGACTAGACAAAGAGAAAAAGGCAGACCCAGAAACTCAAGGCCAAAACAAAGACAAAACAGGAGATAGGTAAACGATGTCCAGGATTAGACTGGACGGAGAATTTATCTATGCCTTCTAGCATGACGAGAACCTAGAATGATGATGATTTCTAGCAGTATATAATGGTGCCCATGTGTTGGTGGAGCCTGATAGGGGAGCAAAGTATAGTAACACTGTAATCTGCCAGGCGAGTCACAGAAGGCAACCAAGGAGGTTCAGATATAGGACTGGCTACCCTGTCCTGTAAAAACTTAAGCTAAAATAAAACCTTCAATAACAGCATGGACAGGTCAACTGAAGATAGAACTCAAATAATTCAACTCAGCCATCCAAGAAGGTTCTCAGGTAAGGAGGTGTGTGATGCAATCCAGAGAAAGCTGAAAGAAACCTGGGTTGCTACTCACCCTCTTTTCATCCACAAAAATCTCCAGATTTGGCACCTAGAATCTTCATACAATAAATGAACAAGGGGAAGTTGCACAATTGGCAGCAGAAATGGGTAATACTAACTGATCTAATTAAAGGTTTTTCCAAACATTTCTCATATCATTATGTTGTTCCACTGCAAAACTGGCATGCGTAATTTATGGTATCCTACTTTTACACAGAATACATTTTTTTTGTTCTTGAAAAAATTAAAAATAATATTAAAAGACTCAAAATGTAATTACTGCTTAGAAGAATGATGGCATAATTATTTAAACTTGAACAATTATAAAGAAAAGATCAAAGAAAGCTAAATTTATTTTCAGAGTAAGCTATATGTTTTCTTCTATAGTAAAATAAAATATATTCAAAAGTTATGTGATTTCATAAAAATCACATGAATATGTGTTCTTTTTTTATGGCGGGTAAAATAAAATAAAAAATGAATACTTCTTACATAGGGACAATGAAAATTTCCCCACGTTGCGCCACAGCGTCTTTATCCCAGACAAATGAACACACGAAAAAACAGAGATGGAAGAAAACAAGAACTAAGTGAAAAACATGAAAAATATATAAAAATAACACAACCTGTGCATAGGCGTGACTGGATTCTACGAATATGCAAAATGTTCCTTTTTTAAAAAGATATTTAGACATTCTTATAACAGGGCTGGTCATATATACAGACATTAGCAAAAATGCTATTTTATTTCATAATCATCATTTCCTTTTTCACTCCATTGCAATTGGTCCCCTCACAGGAAGCTTGCACCAATCATTCACATGCTGTTGCAGCAATGGGTTTTGTAGAACTTTGTTTGACATGATGAGATTGTCAGCCTCATGTCATATTTCATTTAATCTAAGAAAATCTTTATAAGACCATGAATTTGTTCAATTAAAGTAATGATCCTTCTATTGTTTTCAATGTCTTCACAGAATTTGATTTGGTATTGTCACAATGATCACAAGTATTTTTTTTATTCCTCGCAGATAGAATCACTGACATAGTTGGATGCTCAGTTATTATTGTATTTATATCACATGTATTAACTCTTTCGCAATGACGGATTTTTCATTCCCCAGTACGACACCATTTTCAGCTTAGTACATTCCCCTGAACGACAGGATAATTGTAATTTGTTGGGGTCATATTTTTAATTTGACTGTATACAGTTTATCGTAACAGGAAACCCATTGAAAGTATATATTTTATGAAAGAGCATAAAACAAAGTTTCAGAACATGCTAATCAAGGCCAACATAAGTCAAGGTCACAGGGAATGTACATAAATGAAAATTGAGAGAAAAATAAACAAAAATTATTTGTATGAGCCATAAAAGCTTTGTTGTTTTCATTTTATTATGATAAAAGAACATGGAAACACTGCGGGCACTTGTTTTCTTGAGTTTGCTTACATTTTTACAGTTACAGGTTGGGCTGAGTGTGGTAAGTTTCAAAGCATTCCCCAAGGCATAAACCCGGCTTGCTGTTTGTCTCATTCACTATTAGTATCCAAAAGTTTTCATTCAGAAACTCATTCACGAAATCATGACATTCATAATCAGTATGATCAAAGAGTAGACCAGACTGTGCTGTAAAATCAGGGTGGGCAGCATGTTTTCTTGTCTCCATTCATGACTTATGTTTGCATTTATATTATTTTCTTCCTCTGCCTCTGGTAATTCTTCGTTACCAGTGTCTTTTAGGTGACGTTCTTCCTCATCAATGTTTTTTTTTCATTCCGAGGTCTAGATCTCGACATTTTCTTTCCTTGTTTAGGTGCAGATCTTGTTTTCACTGCCATTCCTTTTCCTATCCCTGATGAATTATTTTGATCTAAAGTGAGTGAACTAAATCTAGATCAAATGTTACTACTTCATTCACTTCCCTTGGTTTAGCAAGCCTCTTACTATCACTTTGCTCCAGATCTAAATCTACATCAGAGTCTGATTCTGAACCAGACTACACATACTCTGACCCTGAATCTGAGTAAAAAGAGTCATCAGAAGCATTCAAGTTGAATAAATTCAACTCAAACAAGGATTTTCGTGCTCTTTTTCCAGCAGATGTTTATGGTTCGTCAGACTCTGCAGCATCCATGTTTGTGAACTTTGACTTTTGTGAAATCGCTATTATCAGTTCTACTGTATTCGCTAGCAGTAAAATATTTTGTTTGTTTCAAGCTTAGCGGCCAGATTATTTCAATGCTGAATCTGATTATGCCCAGCAATTGCTGATATGCTTTTAACAGAAGAGTTCTGGTGCTTTAAAAATAGGACGTATGCCGTACGTCATATAGGTGAATGGGAACGAGCAATCGAGCTACTCCCGTGACATATGCCTTACGACATAGCGACAAAAATTGTGAAGATTTATGCCATACGGCGTATGTCATACTGGTGCTGAAAAGGTTAATTTTGAATGTTTTGAAAATGCAGTAACTCAACCTGGTTGCGGTCTCTATGGAGCTTCGTTATCATAAACTACAATCTACTGCTGAATCAATGATGTCTTGTGTGTGTGTGAGAGAGAGAGACAGAGGGAGTGAGGAAGAGAGAGAGACAGCATATGTGCCTATGAGTTCACTTTTTTCATCCTTGATGGTCTATTTCCTGTTTTGACTTTACATTTGACAGCATATTATCATTGTCAAAAGGTATTCCTGCATCATTTACCAGTTGTTAGATTCTTCACTTCTTTGGATTATGCAATGTAAATGAATCCACTGAGTCATGACATTTTTCCCTCTTTCAGGAAGTAGGTGCCAGGGTGCTTCATAAACCTCTGCAATGGTACTTTTCATAACAATTCATTTTACATGATGAGATTTCTAGCTCTGTAAACACTACTCCTAAGTTGCCTTTTATGACATGCTTGGTTGTGCAGATTGTCCTATTCTTTGCAGCAGGGACACAAATGCTAGTCCCTGGATCCATTATGGAGAGAACAAATTTTACTTTGTTTTCTTTTTCAAATTGCTTCTTTCTGAGGAGCGTCCAATTGACAGAGTGGCCTGAGCACTTGTCTCTCGCGGCAAGGTAACCAGGTTTGATTCACAGTATTGTCATGCTTCAGCCTACCCAGCTGTAAATGGGTACCTGACTTTGCATTTGAGTTAGGGAAGTAAATGGCAGCGAGGAAGCATGTCACTCCACCTCTCAATGCTGGACCTAGTATAGTGAAGTCTCTAACACTCCACTCCACTACAGCAGTATCTGCTATGGGACTATTTTTTTTTTTTTACCATTTCTTTCTGGGCTCAAGGTACGGATAAATTTATCCTCCATTTGAATTTCCCTCATGTTATAGCCTGCCTATTCTAGGTCTTTTTCCAATTCCATCTGCTCCATCACTATGGTTCATATCCTCATCTCCCAGACCTATCCTGTCTTCTTTTATTCTGTAGTGTTCCAACTCATGCAAGAAAGGATATGAGTTTTTAAAAAATGCAATCTCAGTTCATGCACAAATTACTCCTCAAATTACAGCATCATCACCACCCATCTGTTTCTTTCCTGGGCAACACAGGGCTTCAGATCACTTGCTATTGAATAGTTTAAATGCATTATGAGTATACTTCTTCTTCTTCTTCCTCGTTCGCCCTGAAAAGGACGTTGGTTGCGTTGTGTCTGTTTACGCCTAAGCTGTGATATCTGCACCTTTCGGTCGACACATCCGACTTCAGCACGGCATTTTTTAGGGACCGGGTTTGCCTTCCCATTTCGATCCGTACTCACTCAGCCAGACTGCACTGCTGCAGACTGTTTCCAGGACCACCACGTGGAGGTGGAGTACGGTCTTGACCAGCTCTGGTTCGCTGGTCCTGATGCAAGCAGTCAAGCTATGGGTCGCTGACTGCATTCACTATTGCTGCATTTTGGGGTCCCATTATGAGTATACATGATGTTAATTAATTGTTTCCTCATAAATGGAGACAAGCTGAATAATTTATCGTGCTAGAATCCTGTAACTACTATGTTTTATAAATGTGTATGTTTACATCGATTACGGGGCTGGCAACTAATCATGTCAAACAAAGTGCTACAGAAACCACTGTTTAAAGTGAACATATATGCTTTGTTGCAGGCTCCCATGTAATGGGGTAAGCTGCGGTGGTTGCTCCAAGCTTCTTAACGGGTGAATAAGGAAGGAAATGAATGTTTTCATCGTTGGATTATTCCCCGTTTGTTTAATAATTCCAGTATGCCAATTAACATTCAACTGATCATGTGGCACCACAGCATCAAATTTACAGTCTACAAAACACACACAACACTTACCCCAAATGTTACGGATAAATTCTAATGGTGGTCTCGGAGCTTTCTCTTTTGACTTCTCAGGAATTATGACTTCTTTGTCCTGCAAAAATGTCAACGCAAGTATGAAAAATGTTTACTTTTACTTCTAAACTATTTAAGGAAGAAACAGCATAATAATCTTATAACAGGTACATAAATGAGATATTAATAACACCGGACAGAAAATATTTCATAAGGATTACAAACAGAAAATATTAAACAAAGATGGAGTTCAAAAAGTGAGGCATATTTTGTTACAAATTCTTATCTATGAATTTAATGGGGGGGGGGGGGGGGGGGGGGGGGGGGGGGGGGGGGGGGGGGGGGGGGGGGGGGGTGGGGGAGGGAAGGGGGGGGGGGGGAAAAAGGGAGGGGCGGGGGAGAGGGTGGGAGTGGGGGGGGGGGGGGGGGGGGTGGGGGGGGGGGGGGGGGGGGGGCGGGGGGGGAGGGGGGGGGGGTGCGGGGGGGGGGGGGGGGGTGGGTGTCGGGGGGGGGGGGGGGGGGGTGCGGGGGGGGCGGGTGGGGCGGGGGGGGAGGCGGGGGTGGGGGGGGGGGGGGGGGGGGGGGGGGGGGGGGGCGGGGGGGCGGGGGGGGGGGGCGGGGGCGGGGGGGTGGTGGGGGGGGGGGGGCGGGGGGGGAGGGGGGGGGGGGGGGGAGCGGGGGGGGCGGGGGGGGGGGGGGGGGGGGGGGGGGGGGGGGGGGGGGGAAGAGGGGGGGGGGAGGGGGGGGGGGGGGGGGGGGGTGGGGGGGGGGGGGGGGGGGGGGGGGGGGGGGGGGGGGGGGGGGGGGGGGGGGGGGCGAGGGGGGGGGGGGGGGGGGGGTGGGGGGGGGGGGGGGGGGGGGGGGGGTGGGGGGGGAGGGGGGGGGTGGGGGGGGGGGGGTGGGGGGGGGGGGGGGGGGGGGGGGGGGGGGGGGGGGGGGGTGGGGGGGGGGGGGGGGTGGGGGGCGGGGGGGGGGGGGGGGGGGGGGGGTGGAGGGGGAGGGGGGGGGGGGGGGGTGGGGGGGGGGGGGGGGGGGGGGGGGGGGGTGGGGGGGGGGGGGGGGGCGGGGGGGGGGGGGGGGGGGGGGGGGGGGGGGGGGGGGGGGGGGGGGGGGGGGGGGTGGGGGGGGGGGGGGGGGGGGGTGGGGGGGGGGGGGGGGGGGGGGGGGGGGGGGGGGGGGGGGGGGGGGGGGGGGGGGGGGGGGGGGGGGGGGGGGGGGGGGGGGGGGGGGAAAGACTATAACACCATAATAACTTGTATCATGGAATGGAAGTAAGTCTTGGAAGAAGAACAAAACAAACGTGGCTTGTCACTAGATATTCAGGCTTATACTAGCATTCTGCGTTACTGAAAAATTGATATAAGAAAGGTTGTTCTAGGTCCTCTAATTCATCATGCATCTCATTACCACAGGCGCCCACGGCGACCATTGCCTCAATTGGCTGTGTGTGGTGTACCCGGAAACGGGGCCTCCCAGTACTGAGGCACAGTTAAGTCCCCGATGTCACTTATCGGTGCAGAGTTAAGAGAGATAGCTGAGCATCACAATCCCCCCTGTGTTGCAGCATGATGAGAACCCAGCATTGCACACTGAGCTTGGGGGGGGATCACTTGGGCACCAGACTTAATACTGGCTCTTGACTGGATGGCCGCATGCAGGAGATTTCTACAATGGAGGGTTGGCAGGTGGTGGGTATCTGGAAGTGGCTCTGTGCAGGACGTGAGGATTCCTTGGGAGAGCCCAAAACCAGAGCACAGCATTGTGCAAGCTCTGCATAGTTGGAGAGCCCCCTGGATGACGGGGAATGCACAGTGTGCTACCCCACCTATCCCCAACTGCTAACTTAGAACCAGAAGTGGGGTCCTCTGTATGCGTGCCAGGCCAGGATAAAATGCCTGGGAAAGAGACTGGAGCTCAGAACTTCCTAACTCAAAGTTGCAGGATGGCAGAAAAGCCATGGGAAAGACAGGGCTATTTTGAAGATAACGCAACCATATTTTCACCATTCTAGCTCGGACGCCGCCTCGGTAAACAAGGTCCACGCAGAGCAGTGACACCCCCAGGCTGCTTGCGAATAGTCTACTACTGGGAACATAAACAGATTAGGGATGAGCCCACTCTCCCGTTGAAAAGGTGCTAAAGTCATAGATACTGGGCCAGAAGGCGCACCGGAAACCACAGTATCACGCAACTTTTTTTTTTTTCTATGGAGAGTACACTGTCAATTACCACAGGACCTTTTACTGTTGTGGGCGTCTGAGTTTTATTTTCTTTAGTTGATCTGTCTGTGCTTGTTGAAGTTTTTTTGTGGCTTCAAATTTTCTACACTATGGGGTAGCCAGACTTATGCAGAACCCTCCATGTGTGATCTTTTTCATTGTTTTATCAGCACACAGTGCCACACCTTTCAACACCCTCATCTCACTTATTGTTCATATGCAGCCTGATTTCGGTTTGGATTTTCTTTCTTCCTTCTTTGGTAAGTTTATCTGCCTTCTCATTCCATATATACTGTAGTGGGCAGGGATCCACTGTACTTTTACTTGTTTGAATTCATAGCTGGATTTACTAATACTTCTGCCTGGCTGTCTAAATCATTGTTTTTATTGTTCCTGAGGGCTGTGATGACTGATAGTGAGTGTGTGAGGAGCACTATCTTGTCTCTAGCAAAATCTTTATTTTCCATTATGGTATTTGCAAGTGTTTTTAGTGCTTCTGCCTCTAAGTTGTTTGATAATTTTTAGCGGCCATTGAAATATGTATTTCTTGTCAATTATTTAATTTTGTGAATACACCTTCATCTCCATTTTTTGTAGCTCTAAGACGTTTCCATCATAAAAAGACTATGCTAACTTTATATGTAGTACTGGGCAGAGCAACCTAACTTTTGAAGTGAAGACAGGAATGCCCTTTATCAACCACTTTATTTTTGACAGTCACAGACTGGGTGATGCAACAGAGGGCAGTCCAAGAGGAATAAGATGGATGTTTTCTACATTGGAAGATCTGGAATATGCAGATGACATTGCACTACTCGCACACTCACATCAACACATCCAAGAAAAAAGATAGACTGAAAAAGTATAGCCAGCAGGTGGGTCTGAACTGTAGTAAAATCTGCGAGAATAATCGCTTATTTCAGTAAGATTTTAGTCATAAAATGATAATATATAAAACCAGCCCTATTGTGTCTGACGGTGATGCTCTCACACGCCAGCAACGCTGCCTTTTGTGCAGTGCTAAAGCCTATAGAACGATTCCACGATAAAAATCTAACACGCGTTTTAGTTTCGGTTTCGAAAACGTACTACCAACATTTTACCAGAATCTGCTGCATACATTTTGCAGCCAAGACTTATAATTAACGATTTGGAGGAAGTGTGCCACAATATAACTATCTGAATTAACGTATTCTGTCAACTTTAACGCAAATTTAGTAGTAATCCTTACAATTTTTTGGTTATGTTACACGATAGCAATACAAATTAAGAATTAACGCAATTCTTAACACCCTCCATGCACAACCCCCGCTTAGACCTGACACATTCTGCCATGCATATATACACGAGTGTCGACAAAGCCAAGAAAGGCAAAACACGGGGGGAGACAATTTTATTGCCTCCTCGCGGTAATGTTTCTGACGTCACAAAAACAAGTTAGTTATTTGAAAAATACATGCTAGCGTAGAGGGGAAGATGGCCCGTCCTGGTGTGTAAAATATTTATTTGACGATGGCTGTGGTGAAGTGGGATGTTATAAATATTTATAGGGGACTTAGTGTACTGACTGAGATCAGCTGTGAAGGTATATATATATCTAATAAGAGTAGTGTATTATATATAACCTTACTTGCTACCACATATCTATATATCTCAGTCAGAATTATTCTGGAATAGTGTGATGACTACGTTATGTGTCTAGGGTATGTGTATGATGAAGTGTAAGTCACAACAACAGACAGATAAACAATTTAATTTAATCCACTACTCTTAACAACACTGTGACACTCACATACATATAACACTCTATGAGAATATCTTAAAGAAGTCACTCGTAACTTTTCAAATAACAATATGTATTCATTACTGGCATGAATGAATATGTGTCCTGATTCAACTACAAGGGAACCAGGAATCACAATCAATTTAAATTACAAGTTATGTACAGAATGTATTTAATATGAATATTGTAGTGACATATATTATTACAAATATTCTATGTGTGTCAGTTGTGTAGTAGTAAAATGAGGTAATACTGGTTTTGTTTTGTTCAAGCTCTGTTGGTATTTGTCATCATGACTTCAATAGTTTGTCTTTTGGGACTAGTATTGGAGATGTTCTCAGTTCCTGATATTAAGACAATTAAATTCCCCTCTGAATGTTATTTTTATAAAGTCATTTCAAGATGAGGGGACATAATGTTGAGCTCAGCTGGCCAAGTTAGCTTATCTGGCGTGATGGCGGCAGGAAAGGACTCCTCTGCTCGAATTCTCCTCTGGGCTCTGGAGACACCTCACTGATAGCTAAAAGGACCAAGGAGTATGCTGTCCGACACTGGATTCAGCAAAGCTCTGACCAGGTGCTGCTCAGTACCATCAAGACCACTGTCCCTGAAATCAAGAAGGATGTACCTTCTACTTCATAACTAACTTATACTCTCTTTTACACTGATCACAATACAGCACAAACATTGAGTTCAGAGCGTTAGGCCAACTATCAGCTTCATTCTGAAGTACTTTATACCAGCATTAACCTCCTTAATGGTTACTACGCCTCTGCAATTCCAGCATTATTTCTTTCTAGTCAATCATCTAGGTGTCAGTGTACTATTTGGCCATTCCATGCCGTTTTACTTCCCTCCGACACCCTCTGTTCAGGCTGGAGCATTATAGGCTTTATCTCTTGTTTGCCACTGAACTACACATATATATACAGGCATAAATTAACAATTTACATTCAATTTTCATTAAAAGATACTGAATGGTTCAAGCTTACCACAATTTCATGGAAATAAACACAGATACGTTGATTAGCAATGAATTCTGGCACAATTACTGGCACAAATTTCCATCTGCTTATGTTCCAGGCTTTTATTTTAGCAAAATTGTGAGCTGGCTTCAACGCACTGATGCTTTATCAAGCTTATTTAAACAAGTGGTTTCGAACTAACGCTCCCAAGTGATTATATCCAGCGAGTCTAGCCAATGAGGCCCCGTTTCGACAAGTGTTTGAAAAAATGTTACCTTTCCCCGTTTCCCCTAACAACGAAAGATAGTATTTATAGTCCGACCAATCGTGGTTAGGCTTTCATTTGTTGCGCTCCAATCAATTGGGAGTTTACATGGTAGGCTATTTATGTAACGTAAGGTTTTTTTCAAACACGTTATATAAAAAAAATTTTATGAGCAGAAATGATTCCATGCTGTCAGGCATCCTCACTATTTTATTTTGGGTATAATTTATTAATTCCTGGACTATTTGCGTAACGTTTTACATATTATTTGTCAGCAAGCCCTAAGGAACCCAAATATACCAATTTGAAAGAGCTACGTGGCTGCGTTCAAAATATGTATTTTCTACCTCCTGTTTCGAAGATGTGCTGTCTGGGTACTGTTATGTTTTCAACCGTAAACCCATCTAATGTTGTCTTTCCTAATAAGAGTTTTTTATGATTTATAAACCTAACTCTGGGAAAGGGTAGTGTATTTTATCACTGTCCGTCTGAAAAACAATTAGTGCATGTAGACTTACACGCGTGATGGCAGCATTTGTGTATCGCGCGACGCGTGTTGCATGCGTTCCCGATTTTATTCGCCCCTCTCTCTCTCTCTATATTTGAGTCCATCTGTTCGTTCGTTTTGGTAACGTAATATAATTAATGTTAGGATTAATTTAGGTCATTACGCAGGGCCTCTCAATGTTTTTCTTAGAAATGCAGCACACGTTTCATTGAAGAAAGCGGGTAATAATACAGTAAGCTTTTACTATCAACGTGAAAGCGTTACAATTTGCAGACGAAGCATAAAACAAGGGGGATTTCGAGTACAGTCATTGTGACAGCACTGTTCTTTACCATTCTTCTTCCTTTATTTATTATATGTATTTATTAGGCTTTATATTTACTTGATAATTTATATGCTAAAATTATATGGAGCCAAAAGTAAAGACCATCGGAGTAACCTGGAGTTCTCATGCTTAGCCTGTGCTAGAAACGATAAAGGTTTGTGATCTGTTTGCAACTTAAATGCCTTCCCATATAGATAAATATTGAATTTCTTTATCGCCCATATTACTGCAAGACATTCTTTTTCGCTAGTTGAGTAGTTGATTTCAGCTTTATTCAACTTTCTGCTAGCATATGCCACTGGGCTTAATTCCCCATCCAATGCATCTGATTTCTGTAGTAGAGTTGCACCTAACCCAATATTACTTGCATCCGTCCTTACTATGAATTCTTGACTTAAGTCAGGTAATTTCAAAATGGGTTTACTTGTGAGCTTTTCCTTCAATTCTTGGTAAGTCATTTCACATTGTGGTGTCCATGTAATGCGATCTGGATGTCCTTTACGTGTCAATTCAGTTAAAGGTGCACATATGGAATTAAAGTTTTTGATATACTTCTGGTAGAAACCACATAATGAGACAAAGGATCTCACGTCCTTCTTGGTTTGTGGTCTCGGGGCTTTCTGTAGTTTTTCTAAATTCTTTGGGTCAGGGGTCATGTTTCCCTGATAAACTGTGTGTCCCAAAAATTCCAATTCTTTACATCCAACGCAACATTTGGTTGGTCGGGCTGTTAAATTTGCCTCCCTAAGTCGATCAAACAGCATGTTCAGAGAGTCAATGTGTTCCTCAAATGTTTCTGTTGCTATAAGGATATCATCCATAAAATTTGTTATACAGGGATTATTCAGAGGATCCAATAATTTTCTCATCATTCTAGAGAAGACACTAGGCGCATTCTTCAATCCAAATGGCAATCTATTAAACTCATAGTGTCCTTCTGAGGTACTAAAAGCTAGGTATGGTCTAACCTCAGGCTTTACTGGAATCTGATAGTATCCTTTACTCAGATCCACTTTTGAGAAATATTTAGCTTTATTTAGTCTGGCAAACAGCTGATTTGTATCCGGCAATGGATCCACCTGTCCTTCTGTAATAGCATTCAGTCTCCTGTAATCTATACAGAGTCTATGTTCTCCAGAGGGCTTCCTTAAAAGTACAACACCGGAACTATACGAAGACTCACTGTGCGAAATAATTCCTTCCTTCAACAGATAGTCTATCTCTTCCTTCAAAGCTTTCTCCTTAGCAAACGGAATCGAATATGGTTTCATACAGACAGGTGTGGAGTGTATTAGTTTCATATCATATTCCAATAGGTTTGTATGCCCTGGTCGGTCTGTTAACACCTCTGCATGATTATTTAGAACCTGTTGCACTCTCTCTTTCTGAGTTTTCGTTAAATGTGTACTGATTTTCACCTGTGCTGCTGTCTCACAGGGGTGTAATGGATACTCAAATGATGAAAGTGGTTCCTTTTTCATCTCCATGGCGATGGACAAGGTCAACAAGTGTGTCTCTTCCTGATGTTCTCTTTCCAAATATTTCTTCAGGAGATTCACATGATAGATTTTTTCTTTCCCCTTCTTATCTATCTTATAATTTGTTCTAGACACCTTCTCTAAAACTGTATATGGACCCTGCCATCCAATTTGTAACTTATTCTGACTCCCAGGCAAAAGAAGCAGTACTTTCTCTCCCACAGCCAAATCTCTGTCCTTCGCCTTCCTGTTATAATAGGCAGCATGTTTCTTCCTGGCTTGTTTCAAATTTTCATTGGCAAGTTTCCAGCCAGTTTTTAACCGAGTGGTCAGCTCATTCAAATATTGGTATGAAGATGTAATGTTTTCCTCTGCCTTTTCATCAGTCCACGTTCTTAACAAAGCTACATATGGACCTTTAATTGTGTGGACCTATTTGTCCATGCACCGGTATGGTCTCTTCCACTCGAAGCTTTATAGTGATGATTTTTCCTCCCAGAATTTTCATTCACAAAACGACCGCTACCAATTTTTCTCTTGGGGCTTTCTCCCCACTTAAAATTCTTGATGAGAGATTTCCTCCCTACATCCTCTTCCTCCAGTTTGTTTAAGTCCGATTGAGGGATTTTCGGCTTATCCTGGGGTAAGACATCTTTTTGCACTCTCCGCATAGTGGCCATTGTAAAACAGTTAAGTGAAGCTTGTCCGTGAAAAGGGGCTTCCCATTCCATTTGGTCCACTTTATCAAATCTATATCTCTTTTTATTATCAGGCCTAATTTTGCCCCGGGGCGTGTCCAGGTCCTGATCCATGTTCCCACTTGTGGGTGTTCCCTCATGTGCTATGCTACACCTTTCTACAAAATTCTCAATGTCCCGTGGTTCTTTGGGCCAATGTTGATTGTGAGCCACCTTTTGGATGATGGTGCCTATTTTTTCATTGTCCCCAGCTGGTTTCACAGGTAGGCTCCGTATTAAGTCTGTCCTATATCTTTTTTTGAAGAACCAAAGCTGTCCGTGACCATTGGATCTAGCTCCAGTCTTCCTATACATCAACTTGTTTTTCATGTAAAAATCTCCCTTGCCTGGAGTTGTATGACAAGTTGACAATTTTCTGAAACAAGGCTTGAGTGTTATATCCCCAGCCTGTGCCTTCCTCATCTCTTCTGGAGTGGTATCCAACATAATATCCTCCTCCTGTCTTGAGGTCGACCTGACCTGAAGGGTTGCCATATACACAGGTTTCCTTCTGCAACGGTCAGTGTCATGATTGTCCATCTGACAATTCTTACACCACCTTTTTCCTTGGTTGAAAGATTTTCTTTCATCATTATATTTCCTTTCATCGAATTGTGGGAATTTATTTTTATTGTCATACCGTGGCCTATCAAATTGGTGCTTACCTTTATTTTGATCCTTAGGATCAAATTTATTAAAGTTCTGTGGTGCCCTAAAGTTGTCCACCTGTTTCTTTTTATTACCTGTTACCTCTGCTTGAGCTGCTTGATACCTTTCAGCAACATTTAGCAACTCATCCAGCCTCTCTGCACCTTGTTCCATGAGAAACTTTCTCAGGTCTGGAGCCATGGACTCTCTTAGTTGCTCTATAAGGACCATTTCCTTAAGATCTTGGGTTTTCCCCAGAGAAGTCCATTTCTCCAAGTATGTCTCTATTCGTGCAGAGAACTGGTGATAGGTTTCACCTGACAGTAGTTTAGCATTCCTAAATTTTTTTCTATAGAATTCTGCATTCTTTTCATACCTTAACAAAAAGAGCCTGCTTTAGCATGTCATAATTTTCCTGATCACCTCTGCTCATTTTTGCAAAAACTTCATAAGCTGCCCCACGAAGTCCCTGAGATAACTTTAAGCTCCACCTTTCTCTCTCTCTAACCCATACGTGGTAGCTAATAGCTCATACCTATTTAGGTAGCTCTCAATATCATCGTCTTTCTCAACAAAATGATCTAAATGAAAATTCATAGCTGAGGTTGAGGCTCCTTGAGTAACCGTAGCATCAGAGGCAAAGGGACTGGCACCATTTTCAGGAGCATGGCCTTGAAACTCAAACTCCCTTAGTCGTAACTCATGTTCCCTTTGTAATCTCTTCTCCTCCTTTTCTGCTTCCCTCTCTGCAGTCAATCTTCTTTCTTCTGCAGCTAATCTTTTGTCTTCTCTTTCTGCTTCCAATTTCTTAGCCTCAGCCTCAATCTGCAACCTCTTAGTCTCAGCCTCAGCCTCAAACTGTAACTTCTTAATTTCCTTGTCAGCCTCTAACTTTCTTTCGGCTTCAAACCTTCTTTCTTCACGTTCAATAAATTTGTCACATTCCGTCGTGACATAGGCAACCATAACTTGCCCATCTAATCCTAACTCTTTTGCAGTCTGAACCGCAGCAGATCGAAATTTGGCCAGGTCCGCCATTGTCTATCAGGTAAATTTCTACAATGTCTAACCAACAATTCAAATTCTAAATATATATAATGGACAACACAGGCACCGTGAGCTCAACCTTATTTAATTCCACCCAAGGATACCTTTTAATTCTTATATTCCCTGAAGTGAATTACCCCCAATATTTTTAATAGGGAAAGATTCAAAATCCCAAGAGCGAGACCCAAATATATGTGGTGAAGTGGGATGTTATAAATATTTATAGGGGACTTAGTGTACTGACTGAGATCAGCTGTGAAGGTATATATATATCTAATAAGAGTAGTGTATTATATATAACCTTACTTGCTACCACATATCTATATATCTCAGTCAGAATTATTCTGGAATAGTGTGATGGCTACGTTATGTGTCTAGGGTATGTGTATGATGAAGTGTAAGTCACAACAACAGACAGATAAACAATTTAATTTAATCCACTACTCTTAACAACACTGTGACACTCACATACATATAACACCCTATGAGAATATCTTAAAGAAGTCACTCGTAACTTTTCAAATAACCATATGTATTCATTACTGGCATGAATGAATATGTGTCCTGATTCAACTACAAGGGAACCAGGAATCACAATCAATTTAAATTACAAGTTATGTACAGAATGTATTTAATATGAATATTGTAGTGACATATATTATTACAAATATTCTATGTGTGTCAGTTGTGTAGTAGTAAAATGAGGTAATACTGGTTTTGTTTTGTTCAAGCTCTGTTGGTATTTGTCATCATGACTTCAATAGTTTGTCTTTTGGGACTAGTATTGGAGATGTTCTCAGTTCCTGATATTAAGACAATTAAATTCCCCTCTGAATGTTATTTTTATAAAGTCATTTCAAGATGAGGGGACATAATGTTGAGCTCAGCTGGCCAAGTTAGCTTATCTGGCGTGATGGCGGCAGGAAAGGACTCCTCTGCTCGAATTCTCCTCTGGGCTCTGGAGACACCTCACTGATAGCTAAATGGACCAAGGAGTATGCTGTCCGACACTGGATTCAGCAAAGCTCTGACCAGGTGCTGCTCAGTACCATCAAGACCACTGTCCCTGAAATCAAGAAGGATGTACCTTCTACTTCATAACTAACTTATACTCTCTTTTACACTGATCACAATACAGCACAAACATTGAGTTCAGAGCGTTAGGCCAACTATCAGCTTCATTCTGAAGTACTTTATACCAGCATTAACCTCCTTAATGGTTACTACGCCTCTGCAATTCCAGCATTATTTCTTTCTAGTCAATCATCTAGGTGTCAGTGTACTATTTGGCCATTCCATGCCGTTTTACTTCCCTCCGACACCCTCTGTTCAGGCTGGAGCATTATAGGCTTTATCTCTTGTTTGCCACTGAACTACACATATATATACAGGCATAAATTAACAATTTACATTCAATTTTCATTAAAAGATACTGAATGGTTCAAGCTTACCACAATTTCATGGAAATAAACACAGATACGTTGATTAGCAATGAATTCTGGCACAATTACTGGCACAAATTTCCATCTGCTTATGTTCCAGGCTTTTATTTTAGCAAAATTGTGAGCTGGCTTCAACGCACTGATGCTTTATCAAGCTTATTTAAACAAGTGGTTTCGAACTAACGCTCCCAAGTGATTATATCCAGCGAGTCTAGCCAATGAGGCCCCGTTTCGACAAGTGTTTGAAAAAATGTTACCTTTCCCCGTTTCCCCTAACAACGAAAGATAGTATTTATAGTCCGACCAATCGTGGTTAGGCTTTCATTTGTTGCGCTCCAATCAATTGGGAGTTTACATGGTAGGCTATTTATGTAACGTAAGGTTTTTTCAAACACGTTATATAAAAAAAATTTTATGAGCAGAAATGATTCCATGCTGTCAGGCATCCTCACTATTTTATTTTGGGTATAATTTATTAATTCCTGGACTATTTGCGTAACGTTTTACATATTATTTGTCAGCAAGCCCTAAGGAACCCAAATATACCAATTTGAAAGAGCTACGTGGCTGCGTTCAAAATATGTATTTTCTACCTCCTGTTTCGAAGATGTGCTGTCTGGGTACTGTTATGTTTTCAACCGTAAACCCATCTAATGTTGTCTTTCCTAATAAGAGTTTTTTATGATTTATAAACCTAACTCTGGGAAAGGGTAGTGTATTTTATCACTGTCCGTCTGAAAAAACAATTAGTGCATGTAGACTTACACGCGTGATGGCAGCATTTGTGTATCGCGCGACGCGTGTTGCATGCGTTCCCGATTTTATTCGCCCCTCTCTCTCTCTCTATATTTGAGTCCATCTGTTCGTTCGTTTTGGTAACGTAATATAATTAATGTTAGGATTAATTTAGGTCATTACGCAGGGCCTCTCAATGTTTTTCTTAGAAATGCAGCACACGTTTCATTGAAGAAAGCGGGTAATAATACAGTAAGCTTTTACTATCAACGTGAAAGCGTTACAATTTGCAGACGAAGCATAAAACAAGGGGGATTTCGAGTACAGTCATTGTGACAGCACTGTTCTTTACCATTCTTCTTCCTTTCTTTATTATATGTATTTATTAGGCTTTATATTTACTGGATAATTTATATATGTGGATTAGAATATTCCACGACAATACGCTGAGAACAGCTGTGTTAAATTTAAAAGTAAAGTAAATAACTATATGAGTATTTCACAGTCTGGACGGAGCAGAGGAAACTGAGGCCATTTCTTTGCAAAGTCCGCGTCATTTGTTTATATTTCTTGATTTGTGGTAAGGAGGCTTTATGAATTTAATATGTTTAATCCCATTACCAAAGCTAGATACTGCTATTGGGAAAAAGTGAAGGACGCGCCGGGAGCAGACGTTGAGTCCTCACGTTGAAATGTATATAACTAATGTATGTTGTCATGATTATGTTTGAAAATCTCAACCTAGATAAAGAAGGGAACAAGCTGTGGAAACTAGTTAGAGCTTTGAACAACGAAGAACCTTACAAAAATCACATCACAATCAAACAAGGTGAAAATATGCTCTCGGGAAAAAAAGCTGCAAATGCACTCATGGAACACTATGCTGGTGCAAACCACATTGATGTCCCTATAGACAGAAGAAAGGCCATCATTGATGAACAAAGGAATCATGATAACAAAAAGCTTGCACCAGAAGAACACATGATGGCAAAGTTAACAATGCAAGAATTAGAAGAGGCAATGAGGGCGCTAAAGAAAAAGAAGTCACCCGGAAAAGATGGGATAACCAATGAAATGCTAACAGGCCTAGGAACAAAGGCAAAAAAGAAGCTTCTGGCCATCCTAAACTGCAGCTGGAAAAGAGGAATAGTACCACAGGCATGGAAAGATGCCATACTGATTCCAATACCTAAGAAAGACAAAGTTCAGACAGAACCAAATGGCTACAGACCTATCAGTCTACTTAGTTGTGTTGGAAAATTGATGGAGCGCATAATAAATACTCGACTTATGTGGCATCTAGAAGAAAAACATCTCTTAGCCCCACAGCAAGCAGCATTCAGGAAACACAGATCCACTGAAGACCAGATCACTTATATAACTCAGAAAATTGAGGATGCTTTCCAAGAAAAAAAGCACACACTGGTGGTTTGGGTGGACCTAGAAAAAGCATTTGACAAAGTGTGGAAAGATGGACTGAAAGTCAAGCTGCAAAGAAGTGAAGTGTGTGGGAGAATGTTCAAATGGATCAGCCACTATCTTGAAAATAGAATGGCCAGAGTCCAACTACAAGGACAGACCAGTAGGAAGATGGTATTGGAGCAGGGTGTTCCCCAAGGGGGAGTCCTGTCACCCACATTGTTCCTCACATATATAAATGACATATCAGAGAATATTCCAAGAAGAACCCACAATGCCTCCTTTGCAGACGACTTAGCCCTGTGGATCTCAGAGGAATATATCTCTACGGCAAGCATTCGGATGCAGCAAGCCCTAACATCACTGGAGGAGTGGGCCAAGGCATGGCTAGTAAAGATAAATGAGGAGAAAACATCATTCACAGTGTTTTCTCTCTCTAACAAACCACAGATCTCCAAATTGGTGCTAAATGGGAAAAATCTACATCTGGATGAAAACCCAAACTACCTAGGCATTACCTTTGATCGCCGCTTGACTTGGAAAACCCAGATTGAGAAAAACAGGACAAGAGCAAGGCAGAGAATGGCAATCATGAAAAAAAAACTTGCTGGCACGGTTTGGGGAGCAGACGAGAGAGTACTAAAGAATCTATATACTGGGCGAGTGAGACCAGTCTTAGAATATGGCATTGCAGCATGGTCAACAGCCGCTGTCGAACTTTGACAAAATAAACAGAACCCAAAACCAAGCAATGAGAATCATAACTGGGGGCATGAAATCAACACCAATAAAAGAGTTGGAAAAGATTACTCACCTCCAGCCTATGGAGGATAGAAGAGATAGCAGAGCCCAGCAACAAGCCGAGAAATTCAGGAGGCTGATAGATCACCCAATGCACCAGAGGATAAATGGACTTGGAAGGGGAAGACTGAAGCGAAGCAACTTTGTAGAGACAGTAAAAACAAAGATGAGAGCAGACCCCATAAATGCAATATCAACAGCTACGCCAATATGTACTGCACACAAGCTACCAATTTGGAAACAACAGTGCTTCCCTGAAATGATAGAAAATGTTCCTGGTATTGAGAGAAAGAACAGTCAAACTGAAACAGAAAGGAGAGTCCTAACCACAAAATATATAGAGAAACATTACCCAAGCAACACCTGGATCCATGCGTACACAGATGGATCAGCAACTAATGCAACAGAAGATGGGGGTGGAGGAGTCTTCCTGAGCTTAAGCAATGGCACACAAAAAAAAATAGCAGTCGCAACAGGGAAATTTTCAACTAACTTAGAGCAGAGGCAGAGGCCATAAAAACTGCATCAGAAATTCTAATGACAGAAAAAATCTCAGAGAGACCAGTAGTTATCTTCTCAGATGCGCTGTCAGTGATTACAACACTGAAAAGTCAAATAAATGCTGAACTGGATGACCTAAGAGTAACACTTCACAGACTATGTCAGCAATACAAAAGAGTTGTGATACAGTGGATCCCTTCTCACTGCAACATCCCTGGAAATGAAGAGGCTGACAGATTGGCAAAGGAAGGGGGAAAACTTCCCCAGCTGGACACAAATATAACCTATGAGGAGTCCAAGAGTTTTATCAAGCGCAGATACAGGCACAAGTGGGAAGAAGAGCATCCAGGCCACACAAAAAATGATCCGTATTACCAGCTCAGCAGAAGTGAACAAGTGGTAATCTTCAGACTTCGCACTGGTCATAACAGATTGAGATACCATCTGTTCAACAAATTAAAGATAGGAACTACGGATGAGTGTGACTGTGGCACTGGTAAAATGACTGCCGAACACCTGCTTCAGAGGTGCCCAACATATGAGGAGAGGAGAAGACGCATATGGCCATCACCAGTACCATTCCTGGAGAAGATCTACGGAGATATCAACAGCCTCAGGCTGACCACCGCTTTCTTTGAACTTATTCAAGTTGACATCTGAGGGTGAACGAAGAAGAAGAAGAAGTATTAGAGCATATTAGTAAGCCTCTGTGTTCAATGAACACTGTTCAACATGCCTGAAGCATTTATATTTAAAAAAGAAAAAGATGAAAAAAAAATATATAAAAGGAAATGTGGTTACCCCACATTATATTATTGAAGGAAACTATGTAAATGTACAGTGGCGTATCTGCCATAGGGATCTGAGGGATGGTCACAGCAAGGTGGGAGTCATGAGAAATTAGGGGATGAGTGCACCTGAAATGCACGCGAGGCTGACCCCATACCCACGTATGAAAGTAAATAAAAGAATAAGTGATCAGATGTAAAAGGCCAGGGTGTCCTTTTGTTGCAGAGGTTTCGTTTCCTGTTGCCAGCTGGTGACAGGAAACCTGAGGAGTGACTATTACGCCAAGAAGTCTCCTACACTTTACATATGCTGTCAAGAGATAACAGCAGGAGCTTGGGTGTGTGACGTGATATCGATATTTCTGCAACTACACAATATCTTATCTTTCAACGGGAAACCCCAGGTGATATGTTAAGGACCTGGGTACATCTGACAGTTTCGGTTTAATTAAACCTTGGTAATTCAAGTCATACTCAAGACTTTTGTGGGGTATGATGACATTACAGCCCCTCATACACAGTGACTCTCTCTCTTAGGAGAATAAATTTAAGCTGTGAACATTCAAATAGGAAATACATATAATAACATTGTAGTTATTTGGGCAGATTGTCCACACAATTTTAGTTAATATTTTATGTAAACTATCTTGTCCTCATTTTCAAAGACCTGTCCAAACGATATGACTGGACAGGCAAAATAAATTGTACAAAAAAATTAATTTAAAGAAAAACTTAACCACAGGTTTTATTCACTTCCTCATAGTAACTTAAAGTGTTTTTGTGTTTTGTACCATCATTTCATTTCTCCCCTAGACACTAGGTACATCATACACCATACACTAGAGCCACAAGAGTGACCGTGTGAGATCTAGGGAGGTAGCGTTAGGTACCCTGCACATAATTCATCATCATCATCTTTTAGAGTCAGGGGCCTACATGTGCTTGACCTCACATGGTTTATGCAGACACCGATTTCATTCTTTGTTAGGATACCATCATAACCTCCCCAGCAAAATCAACTTTGCTACATGAACATCAATCTAAAGAAGACAGAAGTCATGACACTCAATGTGGGCAATCCTGAGACCATAATAATAAGGAACCAGAAGCTGGAACAAACAGACACATTTACATACCTAGGATGCATAGTAACACCAGACGACGGAACAAGCAAAAACATCAACAGAATGAATAAAGCGAGAACAGCCTTTGCTAGTCTAAACAACATCTGGAGTCCTCTCAGTACTGCACAAACACAAAATTAAGATTATATAGATTATATGAGAGCTGTGCACTTTCTGTGCTTCTCTATGGTGTGGAATGCTGGAGAGTAACAGAGAAGGAAATGTTGAAACTGTTCTCTTTCTACACAATCTGCCTAAGGAAAGTTCTCAGAATCTTTTGAATACCATCACCAAACAAGAACTGCTTACTCGGAGCAACCTAGAGGATGTGCACACTATTACAGCTGGTAAACATTGGAGTTGGGTTGGCCATGTCCTCAGAAGAAACCCTGATGCCCTCACAAGAACAGCTTTCTATGGACCCCTGAAGGAAAGCGAAAGTCCGACCAAAAACAATTTGGTGGAGAACTGTGGGGGCAGAGATGCAAAGAATGAACCAGAGCTGGGGCACTGCAAGAAGGATGGCCGCCAACCGAGCAAAGTGGTAGCAGTTTGTTGCTGCTCTACAAGATGCCACGAGGCATTATGGCGACTGCTTTGACAGTGGCTAAAGATCAAAGAAGAAGATGCAGTAATAAGGGGTAACCTAATTATAATGACGTGGGGAGTGACTTAATTGGCTGACAGATCTGTAGATATCAGGGCAAAATCAATCACACACTCCACTTTTCATTTTTTACATTCTTTGCTAAAGATGACTGTCATCACTTTGGTTGAAATCGAGAACAGTGGGACATGTTTTTTGGTGCCAAACAAATAAGTCACCCAATGTTGTTAGAATTAGTAGGCTAAAGGTTTAGGATTCCGAAACCTAACCCTAATTCCTACTGCATCTCTGAATTCTTTTGTAAGGCCATATTGAACACATTCCACTGTTCTTTATTCCATCCTACAACTTTATATCAGTTTCATAAGTACTTAGAGGTGGTTCTAACATGTTTTGACAACAATTTTCAACTGTTATGGGTAGATGACGAGGACAGTAGACAAGGTCTGCTAGATTGCCCCCTGCTGCCAGACTGGCTATCCATTTTTACATTACAGCTAGCCATAACCTATCTCCAAACCTGTTTCGAGTTTTCTTAAGCGTCTAGCCTTAACCTAACACCAACCCTATATCTAGCTTTGTCAAAATGAATAACGCCCAACAAACAACGAGGCCGTTATAAAAATAAACACCCACAGAAAAAATTCCAGCTTAAAGCGAAACGTAGCTTTTTTTTTTTTTTTGGCCAACACAGCGGCCTCCAGTTTACTGTCCCATACAAGGACCTGTTATGTACAATTCTGCTTGGGCTTCAATTAATTCAACAAACCGATCTTAAATGTTTCATAGTTAGTAGGATACCTAGGCCAATCGATCCCCAGCTTTTTATGTAGCCTAGGCCTACACTAGATCTACAGTAAAATATTAATTAATAAATAAACACATATTGCAACTTACGGGATTCTTCATAAGTTTTTCTAGCTTTAGTCGTTGTAAATCTACTGGCGTTTTGATAACTTTAACTGGACCCTTCTCCTCCTTTCCAGCTTTAGGTTTATCAGACGTATTTAGTGCTGCCATTTTGAAACAAGAACATAAACTCTTGTTTCAGCAAAAACTGTGCACCGGACACTGCAAACGAAATATGTTGGCAAAGAAACAATTCTTAAATATACTTAATTAAGTTTCACAATTTCAGTCTAAAGACAATGTACAAACTATATAAATTATAAATACTATTTATGTTAATTAAAACCAGTCAGAGGCTAAACAGTATATATTTTCATTCGTAAAATTAATTTTTAAATGTATTCGTTTCTGCAGCATACGGCGATATTTACTATCGATTCTTTGGATCGAGCTAAGCTAGTTCCACAGTTTTGTTTATTCTTCTCTTTTTCGTTTCGTTGATTAATTACTTTCTTGTTTCAGTATTTCTTTTAGATTTTACGGTTTTCTTGTATTATTATTGTTCTTTTTTTCTCTCATCACTGTTGTTGTTTACTTTTTCCATCTGCTTGTATCACCCATTTGTTGTATAGTTCTCATCATCGTATAGTTTTGTAGTACCTATATGTCATTTTTGTCTTTGTCACCTGTTTGTGGCTGACGAAGGGTAAAACCCGAAACGTCCCTTGTCTCATGTGAACTGTTATTTGTAAAACTGATTCGATACCGTTTTATTAGTTTATAAACCGATATTTACTATATCTTTAGTTTCAATTATTACTTGCACTGTGTTAATAATGAATGAATGAATACGTTTAAGGCAAATGTTGACTTTTTTTTTTTTTTTTAAATTTATCTTTACACGAGTGTTGTAAGCAGTTTACGATCCTGTGTAAGGTGTTTGCATTGGCTAGCGTTTCTTCGGGACTTATCTAAAATACTAGCAACAACCCGTCAGAATTGACAGGTTTTTATTTCATTCATTCATAACCCTCCACTCCCAAAGGAGCATAGGCCTTAAACAAACACATGCCAAGTCCTCCTGTCACGTGCCATCATCTCAAGTTCTTTCCACGTTCTCCTCATCATTTTCACCTCTGGGTCCGAGTATACACGGATGGGTCAGCACAGAATGCAGTAAAGAATGGAGGAGCAGGATGTACATAGAATACCCAAACAACACTAGGGATACGGTCAGAGTACCAACGGGGAAATTCTGTAACAACTATGATGCAGAAGTCCAGGCAATCAAGGGGGCAACTGAGAAACTATTGAACACCAATCTCGGTCCACAGCCTGTAGTATTCCTGACAGATGCAAGATCAGCACTCCAAGCACTTCAGTCCAGAAAATTGCCAGGTATACAAGCCCTACTTTCTGAACTGTGCAACCAGCGCAGGGTCGCCATGCAGTGGATACCGTCTCATTGTGGAATACCAGGAAACGAGAGAGCAGACGGACTGGCTAAAGAAGGTGCTGCAGACGAGCAACCGGATGTACCAGTTACGTACCATCAGAAGAAAAAGATGATTAAATCAATCAGAAAGCCACCAACACCAACACAGGATGACTACCAAGTTATGAACAGATCAGAACAAATTGTCATTCTGCGCCTCAGAACAGAACACAGCCGCCTCCGCAGCCATATGTATACAAAATTCAAGATTGGCAATTCAGCCATGTGTACATGTGGACAGGCACCCCAGACTGCGGAGCATGTACTTCAAGATTGCCCCGAATATGATATATTGAGGCAAACCCACTGGCCCAGAGAAACAACACTGGAAGCAAAACTATACGGACCTCTGTATGAACTACAAAAGACAGTGAAGTTTATACAAGAAACAACATTGCAGATATAGACAATATATTTCAAGCGAACGAAAGAAGAAGAACTTCTGTTTCCAGCTCCCTTCTCCATGTGCTTCTTGGTCTACCTCTGCCTCTCTTGCCCTGGGGATTCCAGAACAAGGACCCGTCAAAATTGACAGGTTTTAAATTATAGTGTGTTGTTTATGTTACATGTATTACAGATGGTACTATCACTACTGTGGTCATTTCATTGCAAGCGACCGTCATTAGAAGTGAAAATTATATGGATGTATTAAATATGAAGACATTGAGTAACCTTCCTAAATGACATGTGGAGCAGTGATAATGATCTAATAGGCCGTAAATTGACTAAATAACTAACATTTCTTTTAAGACAACATGTCTTGTAATTGTTTTAAAATCTTGCCCTGGTCGACTTACTGCCTCTGAGAAGTCATGGTCGATTTACTGCCTCTAGAGAACAACGTTTGAAGTTTGACGAAACTCCAGTTCATGTACTGTTTATCAATCGTGTTGTTGGCTTCTGCCCATAATAATCCTATTCATGCACACCTTCATTTGCGCACTTTTCTATTTTCGGGAGAGTACATATAAGGGAAACAATACAATTACTGTCAAACTTTCAACCACAGTTGCACCCCCTTAGCTGTGGGTGAAAGTTAATGTATTCTCTCGAAAATAGAAAAAGTGCGCAAATTACGGTGTGCAAAATGTGACTGGCCGACTGACGTACTTACGGCGGGTATTATCCCATCTCACAACTAACATAATTACCGATGTATGTTACGTCAGTCGGTCTCACTCAAAATATTAACTCGTGCCAGAAAAAAAAGTGCACAACGCACGGTGTGCAACTTGCGCGGCATGGGTGTTATATAAAACAAATACTTTGGTTTTATTTTTTTTAAATTCTTTCACGAAATTAGTAGCGCTCGACAAAGAAAAAGTGCATAAAAATTGGTGTGCATGAGCCAATAACATACCAAAGTGAATTGTATTTGAATGGTTTGACACATAATGATGAAGATGATAAGATGGCTGCCCAATCTGCAGCTACTAACAAGAAACGTTTTCCTTCCTGAACCTGTTTTCGGACACGGCCAGCTCTTTGTCGCCCTCACCCGATGTACAAATCATGAAAACTTGAAAGTTTTTGTTAAAACCATTTATTATCAGGGAACACTCTTTGAAAACAATCCACGCACTTTCACACGAAATGTTGTCATAAAAGAACTTTTAAATTGAGTCTAAAATAATAATTCTCGCCGTGTGTACGTTAGTCACAGCTGAGGAATGCAACCGTGTTGAAAAATTGTATTGTTTCCATTATATACTGAAGCACATTAAAAACGCACCACTATTATATATACTGATGCCGAGAAGCTGGGGAAAAAAAAGTATGGGAATGGATTTTCCCCGTGTTTGTCATGAGGTAGAGAGCGAATGGCTGCTGGAATGGAAAGTGCATGATTCAACCCACGGGTTTGTGTACAGACTACATGAAAACAATGAAAGTTACACGTGCAACACGATTCCCAACAGCTATGATCCTGAAAATGTGTACGCGTTGTGGCAGTATACTTGGTATAAAAAGGCCGTTGAGACAAAACACCCAGTACATGTGCTTGAAATGCCACGACTATCTGAAAACGACTGTCAACGAGCCATTGGTATGTTGGAGACCGGAATGAGCTCGCGGGCCATTGCCAGAAGGATGAATTGCCACCACAGCACTATTGTACGTCTCAATGAACGTTACGGAACCACTTGCAGTTCCCGGGATAGACTTCGGAGTGGCCAACCACGAGTTACTACCCCTGCGCAAGATCGTCATATTGTGCTGAGTCACCTAAGGAATCGTTCTCTCCCGGCAAGTCAAACAGCAAGAGCAATAGTGGGTAGACGTGGGCAAGTGTCTCGAATGACAGTCATACGACGACTCAGAGATACAGGCCTTACTGCAAGACGACCTTATGTTGGGATAAACTTGACTCACAGACATCGTCAGCAGCGCCTGCAATGGGCAGAGCAACATGTCAGATGGACTAGACTGCAGTGGAATGCTTTCCTATTCACAGACGAGAGCAGATTCAACATATCCTTTGCTGATGGACGTATGCGGATTTGGCGACGGTGTGGAGAGCGCTTTGCAGATTGCTGTGTTCGTCAGCACAACCGATATGGAGGTAGCAGTATTCACATTTGGGGAGGATTCAGTTTTCACCATCGCTTGCTTCTTCACGTCTTCCGTGGAAATTTTAATGCTGTGACACATCGAGATGAGGTTCTGAATGCATTGGTTGCTCCTGCGTTCATAAATTATCCAGACTTGCAGCTTCTCCAGCAGGATAACGCCCATGCGCACACCGCATGCATTACGCAGCAATATCTACAGCAGCAGAACATTGTGACGATTGATTGGCCTGCCCTATCACCAGACATGTCCCCTATAGAACATCTGTGGGACGAGCTTGGACGCAGAGTCTACAGGCAAGGTTCTCCAGCTAATCTGCAACAGCTCGAAGCTGCTCTTACACGTGAATGGGACTTGATTCCCCGGAATTTCCTTCAGAGACATGTGCGTTCCATGCGGAGCCGCTGCCAAGCTTGTTTGCAAGCACACGGTGGACATACCAGATACTGAGGATAGTGTGAATGAATTTTTTTTATTGGTTGCATTTTTGGTTTTCTCCCTTGCCTGCACAGAATGCAATGAATTTCATAACAATCAAATGTACAAATTAATGACCAGCATGGATTCATAGGAAAATGAATAAAGATTCCAAATATGTAAACTTGTAAACACTTATATTTACATTTCACACTCTGTTCCTGGATTATACAGGTGGTGCGTTTTTAATGTGCTTCAGTATATATACTCTCCCGAAAATAGTTACAATCAACAAAGAAAAGCGTTCAAATGACGGTGTTCATGGACAGTTTGATTACACTGTATAATGGAAAGAAACCAAAAACACTCTAAGAATGTACTCCAATCTGCTCATCCGGGAACGGAAACAGCACACTTTAATTAAAAACCCATCAAGTTTGACGGGTTATTGTTAGTGGTATTGAATGCTCTGTCCATGTATGTAATAAGAGCAAAAAGGAATGTACAGGTATAATAATTGGTCGGGCATAGCGTAAAATTCAGGGTCTGATGAGGTTCTCGTTCGTAATGACGGATAAATGGTGACTTGGGTGTCATCCCAAACACACTAGGCGTTCCCACCCTTCTGCCCCATATTAGCAGTATGACATATATGAGAAGACTTACATTTTGGGACAGGGGAAAACACACACTCATACAGACGCATATCCACATAACGACAGCAATCCGATCATGTATCTCATTGCCACAAAGAGGGTATCACGCGTACAGCCCAAAACTAGTCGCATCGCTTCATTTTGAATGTGTTCCAGTCGTTCACATTGTGACACTGACAGCGTGAGTATTCCTAGCCAATACTCGATCACTGAAATCACGAGCTGATGAAACAGGAGAAACAGTAGTCTCTGTTCCAAGCGCGCAGCAGCCATTGTATTTAAGGCTGCCAGTCCTCTCTTGCACTTCCGTATAATCAGTTTGACATGATACTTGATCGATAGCCCACGATCACATGTTACTCCCAGATACTTCAGCTTGTCTTGCCTTTCAATGTTTTGCCCATTGAAAGGAAGGTCTGTTTTCACTATGAAGTTGTTCAAAGAGCCCCACATCACACAGGCCTTGTTGGGATTGACCTTTGATCCGCTTTCCTCACACCATTTAGAAACCGCCTGTAGTGTCTCTTGTATTCTGTCTCATAGTGCTTGAACTAGACAGTGAGTAGGTTAAAATTGTTCGTTTTTTTCTCTTATTTTTAGCACCTTCTGGTTTTAATTTACTTCCTACTCACCTCATGGCAATTCTTAATATACAACTGTTAACATCAGATCAGCAAAGAAAAGGGCAGATACGACTATGAAAGAAAACATATTCAATTAACAAAAAAAGGGCACATCAGTCTATGATTTGGTTTGGTTTTAATGACTATCTTCATTGCACACGGACAACGCAATCAGTGATCCGATCTCCTCCCTTAGATCACACAAGGATCTCAGCACAGTGCACGAACTCTGTAGCACCGACGAGAATCCAAATGTGTGTACAGGCATACCTCACTCTTTCGACAGGTTAGGGACCTGAGCACTGACGAAAGTCGAAAATCGACGAAAGTCGAAGCATAGCATTTATTTGGCTTGCAAATGCATCAGGGCCGCCAAAAAACGTAAATAACTAACTATATAACACTTGCGAACGCGTGCAACACCTAAATAAACATAAGCATAAAGAAAATACAGTAATAAATTAAAAATAGGTAAATAACATCTTACCTTAAAATCATTCTTGAGCAAGTAGACGATGAATATATACAGCATGTACAGTTTTGAATGTTGGTGGTTTAAGGGGATTCTAGACTTAGAAATCAGATGGAGAAAATTGAGGAGGTTCATCTTCAGAACTGGAGGAACTCAATCTAATTCTTTTAGGAGAAGGGGACTTCGAAAGAGATCTAACACTCAGGGGCTGGGGCTGAAGTTGATGGCTCGGAATATGAAGGGTGTGGGTGGGGGGGGGGGGGGGGGGGGGGTGGTGACTGAAGTTGGTTGCGTCTTGAAAAAGTAGAGCAAGGACGTTTGCCTCATTGACGTTCTTCCTTTCCATAAGAAGTTCTCTGTAACAGGCTAATTGGCGTAGCGTTTTTAATTTTCTCTAACACTTGTTTAGCTTTGTTCTTTACAAGTGTGCTAACTGTAGTGCGAGGTACACCTAGCCTGCGGCCTATTTCAGCATTTGAGATGCCTTGTTCATTAAGCTTGATTAGCTCAACCTTTTCTTGCAAATTGAGAACCTTATGGGTTCTTTTAACTTTGTCACTACACTTAGGACCCATTATGAGTATATTAAAGCACACAAATAAGTAGTATAGGGCCTAATCACACACAAAAGTACAGTATGAATAGGCTACTGTACACGTGTCTTATAATCACGATATGAACACTGTCATTAGACTGTTATCACAAAAATAACTATGAACTGTTTGCAGTATAAACACACAAAAAAAATATAGTATGAATAATTTTGTTATTTTCATCACAAAAATAAGTAGTACCGGTATTAATATGTTTAATCATAAATATAAGAGATTCAATGCGGACAAAAAAAAAAAAAAAAAACAGCGCACACCGAACGACTTCTATTCAAACACTGAACAACGACAGAAACACGATGATGCGCCATTGTGACGAAATGCGACGAAAGAGCGAAGCGAGCGACGAAATTTGGAAACGTGGTTTTAATTAAAAACCGACGAAAGAGCAAACCGACGAAAGAGCGAAGCGACGAAAGAGCGGTGAAGCGACGAAAGTCGAGGTATGCCTGTATATAGGAATCACACATTCTATAAATATTTTTGTAGGGGGTAGGTTTCTAATTTTTTAATTTTGCCAGGGCAGTGGCCTTATGGCCTATTCTTTACAATTTCTAACTGCCGTGGGATTTTTAACATGCGCAACGTGCACATGAGACCTTGTATTTGTTTCGCCCTTATCCGAGGAGGGTAGGCATCTGATTTCACTACCCAGGAGACCAGGGTCAAGTATGACAACATTAGGACCACTGGTGTGTTGCGCACATATTTTTGATGCACAGATTACAAAAATACGATATGACTAATTGATATGAAAAAGAGATTACTTTTGTTACAATCAAAGTTATATCACCCATGATTTGATTTATACTTTTGATTATGTGGATGATTTCCCTTGAATATTGATCTGGCGGATTAATACCGAATTTATGTAATTTCTCATTTGTTAGGGCCAGAAAATAGATTGATCTTGTTCAATATGTTTATGGCCTGAATTTATATGTATTACTTGTCTAGTACAAGAAGATTCAGTCTTATATTGTATATCTTTGTATGTTTAGGTCGGACTATACTCTTTGTGCCGAACACTGGGGCAGGTATTCGTTTTCGAGGCATGCGTAGTGAGTCTCGATAATGCCGCCTGATATGGCTGAGTGTGTTTTTCTTGGGCTGGTCCTTTTCAAGGTTGAAAAGTGATTTGTGCATGTTTTTTCCAGGAGGAGTTAGTGTCTCTGCAAGAGTCTATTTGTCAGAGATTCTCCTCATGCACTTTGTTATTAATTCGGACTCCAGGTAATACCAGACCCTTCTTTTTGATGATCTCTAAGTGGGTAGACCTAGATGGATTTCGTGCCTCGAACATCGTTGGTCGTTTATATACCATTGAAGATGACAGGTTTCCCAACAGAGCTTAGGTCTACATGTAACAACCTTAGTAATGTGGAACTGTAGGGAAATTCTAGGAAATTATTGATATTCAAATTGTGAATTAACTTTGGCTTATCATTATCCTTCTGCTGGGTGAGTGAGCAAAACTCAGGAAGGCAGCCATCTTGTTTTCTTGTCATCGTTATGAATCACTGTCAAGAGAACAGTCTATCAAACTTATTATCGGACAGTGATATGGAGATCTCACTAACATGAAAACCCCTATCGTGGTTTAACTTTATTACATGAATATTTTGATATATGTCGCTGGAGAACTTAGCCAAGGAAAAGGTTCGGCCAGTGAACTCTTTGTATGTTTACACACCCACACCCACTGATGCGTTCAGTCAGTTAGGGGATGTGGCAATAGTCTGCCAGAACATTGAATGATTACCTTATATCTTCCATCATATTTGAATGCTGCATGAAATATGATCTACTGTTCAAATGCCTAATGATATATATGTCAACATGTTCCTATGACTATGTTCCGTGCTGTCCTGATGTGTGCGTCCCTATTAAACGGTGTGAAATGCCCGCTGTAGTTCAAGTCGTCATTGCCTTGCATAAGAGGGTGTGAGAAATATTATCAAGTGGTCGAGTACACAGAACCATTACACCATTCGCGTTACTTGACACTCCCACTCAATGTCAACATGACAGGTTCATTCGATTATGCAGAAGTAACTCGAAGAAGACCTTCTTCAGTGATGACCAGTACACGACTCTAAAACATAACACCCGCATCCAGACATTATCAGTGGTGGCATTTCGGCTTTTATCAGTGGTAGGCCAGATCCCTGGGTTTATTGTACCAGACCATTCCTGACGCCAAATACGACACGCAAACACGGATTTACAGGTTGACAGTACAACTACACAGTCGAAGTCAGCATGACCTGTCTTATCAAGTGAATACAGAATCTAGGTCAGCGCTTGATGACATTTTGCAGTACAGGCAGTAATTAGGCCAGCGTTGTGTAGTCATTCTTTCACAGATCAGCGCTTTGTGACATGTTGTGGTACAGACTTTATTTATGTCAAGTAGACATTGATACACAATGAAAAGTTCACCATATTAACAGGAACACCCGTGTGTTACCGGGGCCCGAAAGGGGAGCAAAGAATAGTAACACTGCATGTCGTAAAAAGCGACTAAGGAGGGTATGGGCATGGGGCTGTTTACCCCATCCCGTAAAAACTTCGCACAGTGGGCTGATCACCTGCTTGCCAACCAATCTGATTACGGAAACAATGATAGATTGTTTGGTCTGTTTTTGTTCCACAAAGACGCCACTAGGCGTGGTGGAAACAGCGATAGATTGATCAATTTGTTGTTGCCCTAAGACGCCACTAGGCGTACTGGCCACATACTGCTTTGCCGGTTGATGGCTAAGGATGGAAGAAGAAGAAGAAGATTAACAGGAAGGCCATAAACTGTTCGGTTGATGCAGTAATATTGAGAAGTTAATATATTTCATCGGTGGATC
Source organism: Oreohelix idahoensis (assembly GCA_024509875.1). Lineage (NCBI taxonomy): Eukaryota > Metazoa > Mollusca > Gastropoda > Stylommatophora > Oreohelicidae > Oreohelix > Oreohelix idahoensis. The sequence goes on along the minus strand of JAMPIV010009366.1, from coordinate 43,287 downwards.
TTCTATATACTCATTGTTGAACTTTGTAATAAATTAGTTCAAGAATTTAAGAACTTATTAAAAGTGGAAAATTATTTTGAGTAAAAGCTAAGCCTTCTCCACAACACATCTAATTGATTAATGTATGCATTTATGCTATTGATGTTTACATGTTATTTGTGTATATGTATAGTTTATATGTCCGTGGGCGGTTGATGAGGTGACTAGCACAAGAAATACCGAGTAATGTTGGTCTTGTACTAGTGTTCCATAGGGAGCAAATTTCTTAATTGAAATTTGCTAGCGACAACCTGTTGCTATTTCTGTTAGTTGTTAAGACACGTTTTTCTTCGTTGTTTTTGTTAATAATTTTGTGTTCCTTAGTTTTGTTTGATTTGTTCGTATTTGTAGATCTACTCTGTCCTATAATTTATTTCTATACACCATTTATATTTATACTCTGTGACGTCATTTGTTTTGTTTAGTTCATTGCAGTTATCATCACAGATTCTGTGATTATTTACTTACTTCAGTTCCTTATATTTAATTTAATTTAATTTGATTTCTGCAATTGTTTTCATATTGTCTTTTATGCTTGTCCTTTGTTAATGTCTTTGGTTGACAGATAATAGGAGGTATATTTGAATACACTTATATGATAGTACAGGCCAGTACTTTATTATTATTATTACTGTACAAGGAAGTATACAAGACCTGTTTAAGGCTTGTCTCCCACATTGATTGGGATAGAAAGATATTATTTTCCACAGGTACTCAAGTGATCATTTGTTTCATGATAACCATATAAGGTCTTTGACTAAGACTAAGAGAGTGAAATAAAATAAAGTGAGTATACAAGTCTATAGTATAGACTTGTCTCCCATTAAAGTGGGATAAGGTAATTTATTTACTTTTTCAGGTTACTGATTTCATAAGACAGGATGGCTAATTTAGATTACTTTATCCAGCAAGGGTTAACCCTTGGTAAGTCTGGTAAAGAATTGGAAGAATATTCATCTGCTCAATTTGCCATTGCATTAAAATCAGAAGAGAAAAAACAAAAAGATGAGAATAAATGGAAAGCAGAAATTGAACAAAAGAAGATAGATGCTTAGAATTTCAGATTGCAGATGCAAGCTGAAGAGAAAAAAAGCTGCAGCTGAGGAGAAAAAAGCTGCTGCTGAGGAGAAAAAAGCTGCTGCTGAGGAGAGAAAACTTCTAATAGAAGAAAAAAAATTAGAAGCTGCTGCTGAGGAAAGAAAACTTCAAGCTGCTGCTGAGGAGAGAAAACTTCAAGCTGCTACTGAGCAAAAAAAGATTAGAAGCTGAGGAGAGAAAAGAAATAAGAGAACATGAACATCAGAAAGAACTTTTAGCATTTGAGTTAGAAAAAATGAAATTGACAAATATGAGTATTGTTAATCAATCATCTGGTGGTAATGTTAAACCCTTTACTTACAAGGTCAAGGTACCAGCGTTCAACTCTGCCAGTGATGACATAACATTCTGGCTTGATAGATTTGAACGTGCTTGTCGAGCTCATAATGTGGATAAATCACAATATGCTAATCAGTTGTCTGAGAATCTAAAAGGTGATTCTCTGACGAGTTTATGTTTGGTTGAAGAAGCTGACAAGGATAATTATGAAGTTATCAGGGCAGCCTTGATAAAGAAGTACCAATTGTCAGAGGAAGGTTATCGTATTTTGTTTAAGACAATGGTACCTGAGACAGGGGTAGAATTCTCAGAATTCATTGCAAAAGCACGTCTTACATTTCAACGATGGATTGAATTATCCAAAATAGAGAAAACATATGAAGCTCTTATGGATTTGTTGCTCAGAGACAAGATCATGTCCTCTGTGAACAAACAATTCCTTGAATTTTTACACGAGCGTAAACCTCAAACATTAAAGCAAATGCAAGAATTTTGTGACCAATATGTCACGGCACACCCTGACGTAACTCTTAGCAACACTAAGATTAAAGAGGGTATGCCAGTTGCGTCAGCAACACAATACAATAATAATTACTCACACAAATTCCAAGGAGCTCAAAATAAATTTGATAAAAAGGTTAGCTGGAATAAGTATCAAAACCAAGGTAACCACTCAAATCAGGGTTCTTCTCCGAAAAACTGGAATCGGGCTGACAGTCCTCGATACTCGAGGGGTGGCCATAATTATAGACATTTCCGCAAAGGAAGTCACTATAGGAACTACCCAAGTTCTCCTTCATGGAAACAACAAAACCAACAATACAGAGACACTCATTATAATGAGCATGATGATTATGATCATGAATATTATGATTCAAACCCAAATAGGGGTTATAACAGAGGAGGCAATAATAACTATAGAGGTTATGATAATCGAGGTAGATCACAATATAAAAGACGTAAATCACAGTACCAGGCTAACTCTGCACAGCAAGAGTTCCATGAAGCCGGTAATCAAGCTAATGATAAGAAAGACTCTAATAATGTGGGATGTTCTGCTTTCGATTTTGGTAGAGCATCTCAATGTTCCCAATGCAAAACATTATTCGATCCAACCACGGTTTCTACTTTAAGCTGTGGTCATCCTCTTCCCGCTCTCCCTGCGTCAGTCGCGCATGATGGAAGAGGTGCTCTTGTCTTGAATAGAGGTCTAGTAGATGGTACTCCGGTCTCAATTCTTTTCGATTCCGGGTGCACAACCATTGGAGTGAGGCAGTCACTCATAGATCCTTCTCGAGCCACTGGCAAAGTAATCAAATGCGTAACATTTGGTGGCACATTGGAGAAGTACTCTACTGCCATTGTCAACATTGCTACTCCCTTCTTTACAGGAGATGTACACGCATGTCTTCTCCCGAATCCGATCGCTGATCTTATAATCGGTCGCATTCATGGAGTGAAAGAATGCACTCCGCAACAAATTGTTGATTGGGAAAATAAGAATATGCAAACTGCTAATGCTGTAGTCACTAGGGCTCAAGCTCTTAACGTGCCTCAATCTTCACCTTCTGAAGATAACGATACACAGAACCAAGGTGATCCCTTGGAAATTTCTCGTGACTCCTTCATAAAGAAACAGGAAGATGATCCTACTTTAAAAAAATTCTTCACGCTAGCAACAAAAGGTGATCCAAATAAAGATACAAATCGTAAATCTTGGATTACGATGAAGAATGGCGTACTTGTACGTATGGTACAAGACTCCGCTAAGTCTAGTCATTCTCAAATTCTTGTGCCCAAAAATATGAGAGTTAAAATCTTACAGCACGCTCATGATTCTCAGTGTGCTGGGCATATGGGTTTTTCCCGTACTAAATCTAGAGTTCTTGAATCTTTCTTTTGGCCTTTTGTGAACAAGGACATACGAATCTATTGTCGATCTTGTAAGGTATGTCAAGAAGTTAAATCCAAAGGTCCACGCCATGCTGCACCTATTCAGGCTGCAGATATTCCAATTCGACCATTTCAAAAAATGGCGATAGACATCATCGGTCCATTTAAGACAAAGTCTGCTAGAGGACACCAATTTATCTTGACGTGTGTGGATATGTGCACACGTTGGCCAGAGGCTATTCCTCTGAAGAGCATAACTACTGCCGATATTGCAGATGCTCTTTGGCTCATATTTTCTCGTCTGGGATTCCCAGGAGAAATATTATCAGACCATGGTACCCAACTCATATCGGATACCATGTCTCAAGTAATGTCGACTCTTAAGATAGAGAGATCTCTGAGTAGTATTTATCATCCTATGTCTAATGGGATGGTAGAACGTCTGAATAGAACGCTTAAAAACTTGTTAGGTAAGATAACTGAAGATCATCCTCAGGATTGGGACAGGGTTTTACCCGCGGCTCTCTTTGCATACAGAGAGGTCGCCAACGAACATACAGGATTTTCTCCCTTTGAACTTGTTTTTGGTGCGAAACCGCGAGGTCCTATGTCATTACTTCATGACCTTATAACTGCTGATAATATTGTCGATGACACAAAATCCTCTTACGAATATGTCATTGCACTTAGACACAAGATTATCGAAGCATGCAAATTGGCAACTGCTTCTTCTGAATTTGCGAAACAGAAGGCAAGGCAATTTGCCAATAAGAAGAGATGCTTGCGACAACTTTGTCCAGGTGACAAAGCATTTGTCTTGCTACCTTGTAGGGAAAACAGACTTCTTATTTCTTGGAAAGGTCCGTACGATGTAATATCAAAAGTTTCCGATGTTGACTATATCGTTGATATTGACGGGAAGCATAAAACCTTCCACATCAACATGCTCATGGAATTCCATGAACGTCCGGATTATTTACAACCTGTTTTCCAGGCAACGGACGATTCTCCAGTCCCACATGGACATTACTCATCACTGTCAGTAATACAGGATGAGGAAACGAGTTTCTCGGATGTGAATCTCCCTTTTCCGATGATTCCACTTCATTCTAATGAGTCATGGAAAGATGTTACGGTTTCTCCCGAGTTATCTCTAGGAGAACAGAAACAAGTTTCTACTATGTTACAACAATTTCAGGATGTCCTTACTGACATCCCTGGTCAAACTGATGTCATTGAACATGACATTATTCTTACTGACCATAATCCTATAAGAGTCAGACCGTATCCTATCCCGATACATTTTCAAGCTCAGGTTGAGAAAGAGTTGGATGAGATGATAGATCTGAAAATAATTGAACCATCCACATCAGCATATTCTTCGCCGATGGTTATTGTACGGAAAAAAGACAATAACATACGTCTGTGCGTTGATTATCGCAAATTGAACCAAGTGACGAAATTCGATGCTGAACCTATGCCTTTACTAGAAGAACTACTTACTAGACTATCGAATTCTCATTTCTTCACTAAACTTGATTTGTCTAAGGGATATTGGCAAGTTCCTCTATCCGAACACGCCAAACCATTTACTGCTTTTTCGACACCAAGGGGTCTATTCCAATGGAATTTCATGCCTTTCGGCCTTATGAACGCCCCTGCAACATTCGTACGCATGATGCGTCGAATCCTATCTCATCGCTCAGATGTCATTGCATATCTTGATGACATCTGTCTTTTCAGTGATACTTGGGAAGATCACTATAACGGGTTAAATGAACTATTGTCTATCTTACGCGAGCATAACCTGACAGCAAAACCATCTAAAGCTTGTATTGGTTTTAGCGAAATATCTTTCTTAGGTCACCGTGTTGGTCATGGTTTCTTAAAAACAGAGGACCATAATACAAGTAAAATACTTAACATTTCTATTCCTAAGACTAAAAAGCAAGTGCGAAGTCTCTTGGGTCTAATACAATTTTATGGACGATTCATTCCGAATCTGTCCTCAATCATGTCACCTCTTTCTTCCTTGTTAAAGAAAGGGTCTCCTAATATAGTCCATTGGACTCAAGAATGTCAATCCTCTTTGGATAAGGTTAAAACTATGTTTTCTACTTCACCTATTTTAGTGTTACCTACTAAAGATAAGACATTTATTCTTCGTAGTGACGCTTCATCCACAGGGATTGGAGCAGCACTAATGCAAGAGTACTCCGGAACTCTGCATCCTGTGATGTATATTTCTCGGAAACTAAATGCCGCAGAGAAGAATTACTCGGTCCTAGACCGTGAGTTATTGGCTATGGTTTGGTCAATCCTGAAACTTCAAAGATTTCTTCTTGGCGCGCATTTCATTGTGGAAACGGACCAGAAAGCTCTTACGGCTATTCAGAGTAAAAATCTGAAGAGCGCAAGATCAACGCGATACGCGATTGCTCTTCAGCCTTTTCATTTTTCGGTGCGAGCTATCCGTGGTTCAGAAAATGTGATGGCAGATATCTTATCTAGATGCCCACATGATTCCACCTAACCGTTAGATCCTGATATTTTTACAGATCTAACTCTACTACACTTTTTTTCTATACTAAAATATGTACACATATGTAATATATCATATATATTGATTGTATCACTACTTAGCGGTTCATTGATGTATATTCACCGCTGATCTGTTGATTTTTTTTTTCGTCTTTGATAATCATGATGTTAAGATACCTAAGATGAAATTTTTGGATAAACTATTGTAGAAAGTGTGGCATTGCCAGTATTGTAGTATGCGTTGGTGACACCTCTCTGGAAATATTTATACTTAGAGAAATACTTTCTCTGAGATCTTGAGATATATTCTCACTTGTCGTGCCATATGACGACATAGCCTCACATTAGGCGTTACATTTGTTTGGAATGCTTATCATCTGCGCATTGTTATTCGTGCGTTGTGAGCCTGTTGTATGATGCTCCTAGATGTATTTCAAAAAAAATGTACCATTTTTTTTTCCCGGGGGGTGTGGTAATCTGTTGCGCACATATTTTTGATGCACATATTACAAAAATACGATATGACTAATTGATATGAAAAAAGAGATTACTTTTGTTACAATCAAAGTTATATCACCCATGATTTGTTTTATATTTTTTTATTATTATGTGGATGATGTGTCCTTGAATATTGATTTCGCGGATGAATACCGAATTTATGTAATTTCTCATTTGTTAGGGCCAGAAAATAGATTGATCTTGTTCAATATGTTTATGGCCTGAATTTATATGTATTACTTGTCTAGTACAAGAAGATTCAGTCTTATATTGTATATCTTTGTATGTTTAGGTCGGACTATATTCTTTGTGCCGAACACTGGGGCAGGTATTCGTTTTTCGAGGCATGCGTAGTGAGTCTCGATAATGCCGCCTGATATGGCTGAGTGTGTTTTTCTTGGGCTGGTCCTTTTCAAGGTTGAAAAGTGATTTGTGCATGTTTTTCCAGGAGAAGTTAGTGTCTCTGCAAGAGTCTATTTGTCAGAGATTCTCCTCATGCACTTTGTTATTAATTCGGACTCCAGGTAATACCAGACCCTTTCTTTTGATGATCTCTAAGTGGGTAGGCCTAGATGGATTTCGTGCCTCGAACATCGTTGGTCGTTTATATACCATTGAAGATGACAGGTTTCCCAACAGAGCTTATGTCTACATGTAACAACCTTAGTAATGTGGAACTGTAGGGAAACTCTAGGAAATTATTGATATTCAAATTGTGAATTAACTTTGGCTTATCATTATCCTTCTGCTGGGTGAGTGAGCACAACTCAGGAAGGCAGCCATATTGTTTTCTTGTCATCGTTACGGATCACTGTCAAGAGAACAGTCTATCAAACTTATTATCGGACAGTGATATGGAGATCTCACTAATATGCAAACCCCTATCGGGGTTTAACTTTATTACATTCATATTTGATATATGTCGCTGGAGAACTTAGCCAAGGAAAAGGTTCGGCCAGTGAACTCTTTGTATGTTTACACACCCACACCCACTGATGCGTTCAGTCAGTTAGGGGATGTGGCCATAGTCTGCCAGAACATTGAATGATTCCTTATATCTTCCATCATATTTGAATGCTGCATGAAATATGATCTACTGTTCAAATGCCTAATGATATATATGTCAACATGTCCCCATGACTATGTTCCGTGCTGTCCTGATGTGTGCGTCCCTATTAAACGGTGTGAAATGCCCGCTGCAGTTCAAGTCGTCATTGCCTTGCATGAGAGTGTGTGAGAAATATTATCAAGTGGTCTATTACAACGAACTATCACACCATTCGCGTTACTTGACACTCCCACTCAATGTCAACATGACAGGTTGATTTAATGGTGCAGAAGTAATCTAAAGAAGACCTGCTTCAGCGATGACCAGTACACGACTCTAAAAACATAACACCCGCATCCAGTCATTACCAGTAGTATAAATTCGTCGTACTATCAGTGGTGGCATTTTCGCATATTATCAGTGGTAGGCCAGATCCCTGGGTTTATTGTACCAGACCATTCCTGACGCCAGATACGACACGCAAACACGGATTTACAGGTGGACAGTACAACTACACAGTTGAAGTCAGCATGACCTGTCTTATCAAGTGAATACAGAATCTAGGTCAGCGCTTGATGACATTTTGCAGTACAGGCAGTAATTAGGCCAGCGTTGTGTAGTCATTTTTTCACAGATCAGCGCTTTGTGACATGTTGTGGTACAGACTTTATTTATGTCAAGTAGACATTGCTACACAAGTGAAAAGTTCACCATATTAACAGGAAGGCCATAAACTGTTCGGTTGATGCAGTAATATTGAGAATTTAATATATTTCATCGGTGGATCTTCTATATACTCATTGTTGAACTTTGTAATAAATTAGTTCAAGAATTTAAGAACTTATTAAAAGAGGAAAATTATTTTGATTAAAAGCTAAGCCAACCACAACACATCTAATTAATTAATGTATGCATTTATGCTATTGATGTTTACATGTTATTTGTATATATGTATAGTTGTTTATGTCCGTGGGCGGTTGGTGAGGTGACTAGCACAAGAAATACCGAGTAATATTGGTCTTGTACTAGTGTTCCATAGGGAGCAAATTTCTTAATTGAAATTTGCTAGCGACAACCTGTTGCTATTTCTGTTAGTTGTTAAGACACGTTTTTCTTCGTTGTTTTTGTTAATAATTTTGTGTTCCTTAGTTTTGTTTGATTTGTTCGTATTTGTAGATCTACTCTGTCCTATAATTTATTTCTATACACCATTTATATTTATACTCTGTGACGTCATTTGTTTTGTTTAGTTCATTGCAGTTATCATCACAGATTCTGTGATTATTTACTTACTTCAGTTCCTTATATTTAATTTAATTTAATTTGATTTCTGCAATTGTTTTCATATTGTCTTTTATGCTTGTCCTTTGTTAATGTCTTTGGTTGACAGATAATAGGAGGTATATTTGAATACACTTATATGATAGTACAGGCCAGTACTTTATTATTATTATTACTGTACAAGGAAGTATACAAGACCTGTTTAAGGCTTGTCTCCCACATTGATTGGGATAGAAAGATATTATTTTCCACAGGTACTCAAGTGATCATTTGTTTTATTATAAACAAGATAACCATATAAGGTCTTTGACTAAGACTAAGAGAGTGAAATAAAATAAAGTGAGTATACAAGTCTATAGTACAGACTTGTCTCCCATTAAAGTGGGATAAGGTAATTTATTTACTTTTTCAGGTTACTGATTTCATAAGACAGGATGGCTAATTTAGATTACTTTATCCAGCAAGGGTTAAATCCTTGGTAAGTCTGGTAAAGAATTGGAAGAATATTAAGCTGCTCAATTTGCCATTGCATTAAAATCAGAAGAGAAAAAAAACAAAAAGATGAGAATAAATGGAAAGCAGAAATTGAACAAAAGAAGATAGATGCTGAGAATTTCAGATTGCAGATGCAAGCTGAGGAGAAAAAAGCTGCTGCTGAGGAGAAAAAAGCTGCTGCTGAGGAGAAAAAAAGCTGCTGCTGAGGAGAGAAAACTTCAAATAGAGGAAAAAAAATTAGAAGCTGCTGCTGAGGAGAGAAAAAAAGCTGCTGCTGAGGAAAGAAAAAAGAGAAAACTCAAGCTGCTACTGAGCAAAAAAGATTAGAAGCTGAGAGAGAGAAAAGAAAGAGAACATGAACATCAGAAAGAACTTTTAGCATTTGAGTTAGAAAAAATGAAATTGACAAATATGAGTATTGTTAATCAATCATCTGGTGGTAATGTTAAACCCTTTACTTACAAGGTCAAGGTACCAGCGTTCAACTCTGCCAGTGATGACATAACATTCTGGCTTGATAGATTTGAACGCGCTTGTCGAGCTCATAATGTGGATAAATCACAATATGCTAATCAGTTGTCTGAGAATCTAAAAGGTGATTCTCTGACGAGTTTATGTTTGGTTGAAGAAGCTGACAAGGATAATTATGAAGTTATCAGGGCAGCCTTGATAAAGAAGTACCAATTGTCAGAGGAAGGTTATCGTATTTTGTTTAAGACAATGGTACCTGAGACAGGGGTAGAATTCTCAGAATTCATTGCAAAAGCACGTCTTACATTTCAACGATGGATTGAATTATCCAAAATAGAGAAAACATATGAAGCTCTTATGGATTTGTTGCTCAGAGACAAGATCATGTCCTCTGTGAACAAACAATTCCTTGAATTTTTACACGAGCGTAAACCTCAAACATTAAAACAAATGCAAGAATTTTGTGACCAATACGTCACGGCACACCCTGACGTAACTCTTAGCAACACTAAGATTAAAGAGGGTATGCCAGTTGCGTCAGCAACACAATACAATAATAATTACTCACACAAATTCCAAGGAGCTCAAAATAAATTTGATAAAAAGGTTAGCTGGAATAAGTATCAAAACCAAGGTAACCACTCAAATCAGGGTTCTTCTCCGAAAAAAACTGGAATCGGGCTGACAGTCCTCGATACTCGAGGGGTGGCCATAATTATAGACATTTCCGCAAAGGAAGTCACTATAGGAACTACCCAAGTTCTCCTTCATGGAAACAACAAAACCAACAATACAGAGACACTCATTATAATGAGCATGATGATTATGATCATGAATATTATGATTCAAACCCAAATAGGGGTTATAACAGAGGAGGCAATAATAACTATAGAGGTTATGATAATCGAGGTAGATCACAATATAAAAGACGTAAATCACAGTACCAGGCTAACTCTGCACAGCAAGAGTTCCATGAAGCCGGTAATCAAGCTAATGATAAGAAAGACTCTAATAATGTGGGATGTTCTGCTTTCGATTTTGGTAGAGCATCTCAATGTTCCCAATGCAAAACATTATTCGATCCAACCACGGTTTCTACTTTAAGCTGTGGTCATCCTCTTCCCGCTCTCCCTGCGTCAGTCGCGCATGATGGAAGAGGTGCTCTTGTCTTGAATAGAGGTCTAGTAGATGGTACTCCGGTCTCAATTCTTTTCGATTCCGGGTGCACAACCATTGGAGTGAGGCAGTCACTCATAGATCCTTCTCGAGCCACTGGCAAAGTAATCAAATGCGTAACATTTGGTGGCACATTGGAGAAGTACTCTACTGCCATTGTCAACATTGCTACTCCCTTCTTTACAGGAGATGTACACGCATGTCTTCTCCCGAATCCGATCGCTGATCTTATAATCGGTCGCATTCATGGAGTGAAAGAATGCACTCCGCAACAAATTGTTGATTGGGAAAATAAGAATATGCAAACTGCTAATGCTGTAGTCACTAGGGCTCAAGCTCTTAACGTGCCTCAATCTTCACCTTCTGAAGATAACGATACACAGAACCAAGGTGATCCCTTGGAAATTTCTCGTGACTCATTTCATAAAGAAACAGGAAGATGATCCTACTTTAAAAAAATTCTTCACGCTAGCAACAAAAGGTGATCCAAATAAAGATACAAATCGTAAATCTTGGATTACGATGAAGAATGGCGTACTTGTACGTATGGTACAAGACTCCGCTAAGTCTAGTCATTCTCAAATTCTTGTGCCCAAAAATATGAGAGTTAAAATCTTACAGCACGCTCATGATTCTCAGTGTGCTGGGCATATGGGTTTTTCCCGTACTAAATCTAGAGTTCTTGAATCTTTCTTTTGGCCTTTTGTGAACAAGGACATACGAATCTATTGTCGATCTTGTAAGGTATGTCAAGAAGTTAAATCCAAAGGTCCACGCCATGCTGCACCTATTCAGGCTGCAGATATTCCAATTCGACCATTTCAAAAAATGGCGATAGACATCATCGGTCCATTTAAGACAAAGTCTGCTAGAGGACACCAATTTATCTTGACGTGTGTGGATATGTGCACACGTTGGCCAGAGGCTATTCCTCTGAAGAGCATAACTACTGCCGATATTGCAGATGCTCTTTGGCTCATATTTTCTCGTCTGGGATTCCCAGGAGAAATATTATCAGACCATGGTACCCAACTCATATCGGATACCATGTCTCAAGTGATGTCGACTCTTAAGATAGAGAGATCTCTGAGTAGTATTTATCATCCTATGTCTAATGGGATGGTAGAACGTCTGAATAGAACGCTTAAAAACTTGTTAGGTAAGATAACTGAAGATCATCCTCAGGATTGGGACAGGGTTTTACCCGCGGCTCTCTTTGCATACAGAGAGGTCGCCAACGAACATACAGGATTTTCTCCCTTTGAACTTGTTTTTGGTGCGAAACCGCGAGGTCCTATGTCATTACTTCATGACCTTATAACTGCTGATAATATTGTCGATGACACAAAATCCTCTTACGAATATGTCATTGCACTTAGACACAAGATTATCGAAGCATGCAAATTGGCAACTGCTTCTTCTGAATTTGCGAAACAGAAGGCAAGGCAATTTGCCAATAAGAAGAGATGCTTGCGACAACTTTGTCCAGGTGACAAAGCATTTGTCTTGCTACCTTGTAGGGAAAACAGACTTCTTATTTCTTGGAAAGGTCCGTACGATGTAATATCAAAAGTTTCCGATGTTGACTATATCGTTGATATTGACGGGAAGCATAAAACCTTCCACATCAACATGCTCATGGAATTCCATGAACGTCCGGATTATTTACAACCTGTTTTCCAGGCAACGGACGATTCTCCAGTCCCACATGGACATTACTCATCACTGTCAGTAATACAGGATGAGGAAACGAGTTTCTCGGATGTGAATCTCCCTTTTCCGATGATTCCACTTCATTCTAATGAGTCATGGAAAGATGTTACGGTTTCTCCCGAGTTATCTCTAGGAGAACAGAAACAAGTTTCTACTATGTTACAACAATTTCAGGATGTCCTTACTGACATTCCTGGTCAAACTGATGTCATTGAACATGACATTATTCTTACTGACCATAATCCTATAAGAGTCAGACCGTATCCTATCCCGATACATTTTCAAGCTCAGGTTGAGAAAGAGTTGGATGAGATGATAGATCTGAAAATAATTGAACCATCCACATCAGCATATTCTTCGCCGATGGTTATTGTACGGAAAAAAAGACAATAACATACGTCTGTGCGTTGATTATCGCAAATTGAACCAAGTGACGAAATTCGATGCTGAACCTATGCCTTTACTAGAAGAACTACTTACTAGACTATCGAATTCTCATTTCTTCACTAAACTTGATTTGTCTAAGGGATATTGGCAAGTTCCTCTATCCGAACACGCCAAACCATTTACTGCTTTTTCGACACCAAGGGGTCTATTCCAATGGAATTTCATGCCTTTCGGCCTTATGAACGCCCCTGCAACATTCGTACGCATGATGCGTCGAATCCTATCTCATCGCTCAGATGTCATTGCATATCTTGATGACATCTGTCTTTTCAGTGATACTTGGGAAGATCACTATAACGGGTTAAATGAACTATTGTCTATCTTACGCGAGCATAACCTGACAGCAAAACCATCTAAAGCTTGTATTGGTTTTAGCGAAATATCTTTCTTAGGTCACCGTGTTGGTCATGGTTTCTTAAAAACAGAGGACCATAATACAAGTAAAATACTTAACATTTCTATTCCTAAGACTAAAAAGCAAGTGCGAAGTCTCTTGGGTCTAATACAATTTTATGGACGATTCATTCCGAATCTGTCCTCAATCATGTCACCTCTTTCTTCCTTGTTAAAGAAAGGGTCTCCTAATATAGTCCATTGGACTCAAGAATGTCAATCCTCTTTGGATAAGGTTAAAACTATGTTTTCTACTTCACCTATTTTAGTGTTACCTACTAAAGATAAGACATTTATTCTTCGTAGTGACGCTTCATCCACAGGGATTGGAGCAGCACTAATGCAAGAGTACTCCGGAACTCTGCATCCTGTGATGTATATTTCTCGGAAACTAAATGCCGCAGAGAAGAATTACTCGGTCCTAGACCGTGAGTTATTGGCTATGGTTTGGTCAATCCTGAAACTTCAAAGATTTCTTCTTGGCGCGCATTTCATTGTGGAAACGGACCAGAAAGCTCTTACGGCTATTCAGAGTAAAAATCTGAAGAGCGCAAGATCAACGCGATACGCGATTGCTCTTCAGCCTTTTCATTTTTTCGGTGCGAGCTATCCGTGGTTCAGAAAATGTGATGGCAGATATCTTATCTAGATGCCCACATGATTCCACCTAACCGTTAGATCCTGATATTTTTACAGATCTAACTCTACTACACTTTTTTCTATACTAAAATATGTACACATATGTAATATATAATATATTGATTGTATCACTACTTAGCGGTTCATTGATGTATATTCACCGCTGATCTTTCGATGGTTTTTTTTCGTCTTTGATAATCATGATGTTAAGATACCTAAGATGAAATTTTGGATAAACTATTGTAGAAAGTGTGGCATTGCCAGTATTGTAGTATGCGTTGGTGACACCTCTCTGGAAATATTTATACTTAGAGAAATACTTTCTCTGAGATCTTGAGATATATTCTCACTTGTCGTGCCATATGACGACATAGCCTCACATTAGGCGTTACATTTGTTTGGAATGCTTATCATCTGCGCATTGTTATTCGTGCGTTGTGAGCCTGTTGTATGATGCTCCTAGATGTATTTCAAAAAAAAAATGTACCATTTTTTTCCCGGGGGGTGTGGTAATCTGTTGCGCACATATTTTTGATGCACAGATTACAAAAATACGATATGACTAATTGATATGAAAAAGAGATTACTTTTGTTACAATCAAAGTTATATCACCCATGATTTGATTTATACTTTTGATTATGTGGATGATCTCCCCTTGAATATTGATCTGGCGGATTAATACCGAATTTATGTAATTTCTCATTTGTTAGGGCCAGAAAATAGATTGATCTTGTTCAATATGTTTATGGCCTGAATTTATATGTATTACTTGTCTAGTACAAGAAGATTCAGTCTTATATTGTATATCTTTGTATGTTTAGGTCGGACTATATTCTTTGTGCCGAACACTGGGGCAGGTATTCGTTTTTCGAGGCATGCGTAGTGAGTCTCGATAATGCCGCCTGATATGGCTGAGTGTGTTTTTCTTGGGCTGGTCCTTTTCAAGGTTGAAAAGTGATTTGTGCATGTTTTTCCAGGAGGAGTTAGTGTCTCTGCAAGAGTCTATTTGTCAGAGATTCTCCTCATGCACTTTGTTATTAATTCGGACTCCAGGTAATACCAGACCCTTCTTTTTGATGATCTCTAAGTGGGTAGACCTAGATGGATTTCGTGCTTCGAACATCGTTGGTCGTTTATATACCATTGAAGATGACAGGTTTCCCAACAGAGCTTAGGTCTACATGTAACAACCTTAGTAATGTGGAACTGTAGGGAAACTAGGAAATTATTGATATTCAAATTGTGAATTAACTTTGGCTTATCATTATCCTTCTGCTGGGTGAGTGAGCAAAACTCAGGAAGGCAGCCATCTTGTTTTCTTGTCATCGTTATGAATCACTGTCAAGAGAACAGTCTATCAAACTTATTATCGGACAGTGATATGGAGATCTCACTAACATGAAAACCCCTATCGTGGTTTAACTTTATTAAATGAATATTTTTGATATATGTCGCTGGAGAACTTAGCCAAGGAAAAGGTTCGGCCAGTGAACTCTTTGTATGTTTACACACCCACACCCACTGATGCGTTCAGTCAGTTAGGGGATGTGGCAATAGTCTGCCAGAACATTGAATGATTACCTTATATCTTCCATCATATTTGAATGCTGCATGAAATATGATCTACTGTTCAAATGCCTAATGATATATATGTCAACATGTTCCTATGACTATGTTCCGTGCTGTCCTGATGTGTGCGTCCCTATTAAACGGTGTGAAATGCCCGCTGTAGTTCAAGTCGTCATTGCCTTGCATAAGAGGGTGTGAGAAATATTATCAAGTGGTCGAGTACACAGAACCATTACACCATTCGCGTTACTTGACACTCCCACTCAATGTCAACATGACAGGTTCATTCGATTATGCAGAAGTAACTCGAAGAAGACCTTCCTCAGTGATGACCAGTACACGACTCTAAAACATAACACCCGCATCCAGACATGATCAGTGGTGGCATTTCGGCTTTTATCAGTATACTTTTAACAGTAAGCATCATAATAGTGTCAGATGACACCCCTTTCCTGGCTGTCACCCGGGGCGAACTGCCCTCCTCGCACCCTCCTTAGTACGCCACTGAAACCACACAATGAAAGTAAGACATATCCAATTAACAAAGCAAAAACAAAATAACTCCACCCACAATAAATTGTTGAAAACAAATACAGTACTTCTGAGTTGACAAGAGGAGACTGATGTTGATGAACTCATTAAAGAAGCTTGTCCAACATATGCTCTATAGCAGTAGTTCTCAACATGTGCCATGCCATATTTATTAGGGGGCCACAGTAAGAAACCACCTATTTCAAACTAACAGCGATTATGAGCGGGGGGCCACAGTAAGAAAGTACATATTTCAAACTAACAGCGACTATGAGCGGGGGGGGGCGGGGGGGGGGGGGAGCCACAGTAAGAAAGTACATATTTCAAACTAACAGCGACTATGAGCTGGGGGCCACAGTAAGAAAGTAACTATTTCAAACTAACAGCGACTATGAGCGGGGGGGCCACAGTAAGACAGTACCTTTTTCAAACTAACAGCTACTATGAGCGGGGGGCCACAGTAAGAAAGTACCTATTTCAAACTAACAGCGACTATGAGCGGGGGACCACAGTAAAAAAGTACTTTTTTCAAACTAACAGCGACTATGAGCGGGGGGCCACAGTAAGAAAGTACATATTTCAAACTAACAGCGACTATGAGCGGGGGGCCACAGTAAGAAAGTACCTATTTCAAACTAACAGCGACTATGAGCGGGGGGCCACAGTAAAAAAAAGTACCTTTTTCAAACTAACAGCGACTATGAGCGGGGGGCCACAGTAAGAAAGTACATATTTCAAACTAACAGCGACTACGAGCGGGGGTCCACAGTAAGAAAGTACCTATTTCAAACTAACAGCGACTATTAGCGGGGGGCCACAGTAAGAAAGCACCTTTTTCAAACTAACAGCGACTATGAGCGGGGGACCACAGTAAGAAAGTACATATTTCAAACTAACAGCGATTATGAGCGGGGGGCCACAGTAAGAAAGTACCTAATTATAACTAACAGCGACTATGAGTGGGGGGCCACAGTAAGAAAGTACCTTTTTCAAACTAACAGCGACTATGAGCGGGGGGCCACAGTAAGAAAGTACATATTTCAAACAAACAGCGACTATGAGCGGGGGGGGGGGGGGCACAGTAAGAAAGTACCTATTTCAAACTAACAGCGACTATGGGGGGGGGGGGCAGTAAGAAAGTACCTATTTCAAACTAACAGCGACTATGAGCGGGAGGCCACAGTAAGAAAGTACCTATTTCAAACTAACAGCGACTATGAACAGAGGGCCACAGTAAGAAAGTACCTTTTTCAAACTAACAGCGACTATGAGCGGGTGGGCCACAGTAAGACATTACCTATTTCAAACTAACAGCGACTATTAGCGAGGGGCCACAGTAAGAAAATACCTTTTTCAAACTAACAGCGACTATGAGTGGGGGACCAAAGTAAGAAAGTACATATTTCAAACTAACAGCGACTATGAGCGGGGGACCACAGTAAGAAAGGACCTTTTTAAAACTAACAGCGACTATGAGCGGGGGGCCACAATAAGAAAGTACCTATTTCAAACTAACAGCGACTATGAGCGGGGAGCCACAGTAAGAAAGTACCTATTTCAAACTAACAGTGACTGTGAGCGGGGGGCCACAGTAAGAAAGTACATTTTTCAAACTAACAGCGACTATGAGCGGGGGGGTCACAGTAAGAAAGTACATATTTCAAACTAACAGCGACTATGACCGGGGGGGTCACAGTAAGAAAGTACATATTTCAAACTAACAGCGACTATGAGCGGGGGGGGGGGGGACAGTAAGAAAGTATCTATTTCAAACTAACAGAGACTATAAGCGGGGGGCCACATTAAGAAAGTACCTTTTCCAAACTAACAGCAACTATGAGCGGGGGGCCACAGTAAGAAAGTACATATTTCAAACTAACAGCGACTATGAGCTGGGGGCCACAGTAAGAAAGTACATATTTCAAACTAACAGCGACTATGAGTGTGGGAGGGCACAGTAAGAAAGTACTTATTTCAAATTAACAGCGACTATGAGCGGGGGACCACAGTAAGAAAGTACCTATTTCAAACTAACAGCGACTATGAGCGGGGGGCCACAGTAAGAAAGTACATATTTCAAACTAACAGCGACTATGAGCAGGGGGCCACAGTAAGAAAGTACATATTTCAAACTAACAGCGACTATGAGCGCGGGGTGGGTGTTGTAGTCGTTACTAGCTGTTGTAGTCGTTATTTGGTATGATGACTAATTGACTACTGGTGCTGATAACGCGAATGTTATTTGGTTATGTGGCGATCAGGCAACAGGAAGATCAAAAGGGCACGTCAACAAATGCCAGTGCCAAATTAAGCACACTGGAACTCTTGTATTGATTTATACAGTTTATTAGACAATCACGTTTGACGTACGATAAGACGGGCAGAGTATACATCCTCTGTCATTGACGATTTTGCATATCAATACACATGGAGAAAATGTCAATATATATCAATGTTCAGATCGTATAGTCTCATGATAGTCATATTAATGAATATACGACAGGACATCGTAAGTAAAGCCTCAATGTTCATATATGATCAAACAATTTAGATCATGAGCTTGAATGACATCTATTATATAACGGCCGACCTCTCAAGGGCAGACATACCCATTATGACCAAGGGTATGTGATACATCAAAGATTGTCCCATCTTTAAATGGCCTCGTAAACAATATATCTGGCATATCTGAATATCCTATTTGAGGCATCAAAGTAAACAATACATATATAATCCTAAGTCCTGAATTTGAATGACCTCTCATCATCTGCCGTAATCCATCGGACGGCGAAAATATAATTTATATCTGTATTCACGTTTGTGATATACTTCTTCCAAGCGGCACGTACTTGACAAATAATCGGCTGGATCCACTAACTTCACTTTATTCTTTGATCCATTTCAGTACACCCTAATTCATTCATAACCCTCCACTTCCAAAGGAGCATAGACCTTCAACAAACACATGCCAAGTCCTCCTGTCACGTGCCATCATCTCAAGTTCTTTCCACGTTCTCCTTATCATTTTCACCTCTGTTTCCAGCTCTCTTCTCCATGTGCTTCTTGGTCTACCTCTGCTTCTCTTGCCCTGGGGGTTCCAGAACAAGGACTGCCTTGTAATGCTACCAACAGGTTTCCTCAGTGTGTGTCCTATTTATCTCCATCGTCTTCGTCTCATCTCTTGTTCCACTGGCACTTGTCTAGTTTTTGTCATCAGTTCCACGTTGGTAACCTTGTCATACCATTTTAATCCCTCTATTCTACGCAAGCACCCATTTATGAAAGTCTGTAGCTTTTTGGTAGTTGTCTTTGTTGTTCTCCATTTCTCAGAGCCATACAATAGGACTGACTTCACATTTGAGTTGAAGATTCTTATTTTCGTGTTGGATCCGATTTCTCTTGATCTCCATATATTTCCCAATGCAATGAAAGCTCCTCTTGCTTTTTGTATTCTTATTTTGATATCATTGTCTGTCCCTCCAACTTTGTCTATATTGCTACCAAGATATGTGTACGATTCTACATCTTGTATTGGTGTATCTTCAAGTTCAACCCTGTTATCATTACCTGCATTTATTCTCATTATCTTTGTCTTTTCCCTGTGTATTTTCAGACTCAATTGCTGTGACCTCTCATCGAGTGTTTTCAATTTGTCCTGCATCTGATTACGGTTATGGGACAGAAGAGCTAAGTCATCAGCAAAATTCAGATCATCCAACTGCTTAGTCAGAGTCCACTGGATTCCATTTCTGTTGTGTGTTGTCGATGTTCTCGTAACCCAGTCTATTGCTAGTAAGAAAAGAAATGGAGACAAGAGGCATCCCTGTCGCACCTGGAATGTTCGGACATTAAACGAACAAGGAAAAGTGGCACAAGTAGCAGCAGAGATGAGGGAATTAAAAAAAAAAAAAAACACCCAAATGGAGGGTCAATAATTCCCCATTGAATGTGCTGACTAGATTCAATATGGCAAAACTGCGATATATATATTTATTTTCATTAGCTTCAATGACAAACTTACTGTGAAGTCCTCACGGCGATAGCTTCCACATGGATGGCCGTATAACATAGACATAAACAGTAGTATACCCGTAATATGGGGTTCGAACAAACAGACTAATGTCTGACTTCCATCACAGCCTTTACCTCTCTCTCTGAGGTCACTGCGTCATCTAGTGTTTAGCAACAAAACGCAAAAATACCCACGCACAAATATGTGCGCTTCCGTGCGCGATGAATTTAATTACAAATATATTCTTACCACATTTGTTGATGCGTACCCTCTTAACAGGAGTAAGACCCGTGTTTACTTTAATACTGTTAAGGAACCCAAAAAGGACGTAACAGTGGGCCACAGTAAGAAAGTACCTATTTCAAACTAACAGCGACTATGAGCGGGGAAGGGGGCGCACAGTAAGAAAGTACCTATTTCAAACTAACAGCGACTATGAGCGGGGGGCCACAGTAAGAAAGTACATATTTCAAACTAACAGCGACTATGAGCGGGGGGCCACAGTAAGAAAGTACATATTTCAAACTAACAGCGACTATGAGCGGGGGCGGGGGTGGGGGGGGGGGGGGGGGGGGGGTAACGGGGGGGGGGGGGGGGGGTTTTTGGTGGAGGGGGGGGGAAGGCTGGTAACGGGGGGGGGGGGGGGGGGGGGGGGGGAGAAGGGCCACAGTAAGAAAGTACCTATTTCAAACTAACAGCGACCATGAGCGGGGGGCCATAGTAAGAAAGTACCTATTTCAAACTAACAGTGACTATGAGCGGGGGGCCACAGTAAGAAAGTACCTTTTTCAAACTAACAGAGACTATGAGCGGGAGGGCCACAGTAAGAAAGTACCTATTTCAAACTAACAGCGACTATGAGCTGGGGGGGGGGGCACAGTAAGAAAGTACCTATTTCAAACTAACAGCGACTATGAGCGGGGGGGGGGGGGGGGCACAGTAAGAAGGTACCTTTTTCAAACTAACAGCGACTATCAGCGGGGGGCCACAGTAAGAAAGTACCTATTTCAAACTAACAGCGATTATGAGCGGGGGGCCACAGTAAGAAAGTACCTATTTCAAACTAACAGCGACTATGAGCGGGGGGCCACAGTAAGAAAGTACCTATTTCAAACTAACAGCGACTATGAGCGGGGGGCCACAGTAAGAAAGTACATATTTCAAACTAACAGCGACTATGAGCGGGGGGCCACAGTAAGAAAGTAAATATTTCAAACTAACAGCGACTATGAGCGGGGGGAGGGCCCACAGTAAGAAAGTACCTATTTCAAACTAACAGCGACCATGAGCGGGGGGGCCATAGTAAGAAAGTATCTATTTCAAACTAACAGTGACTATGAGCGGGGGGGGGGGGGTCCCACAGTAAGAAAGTACCTTTTTCAAACTAACAGCGACTATGAGGGGGGGGGGGGGGCAGTAAGAAAGTACCTATTTCAAACTAACAGCGACTATGAGCAGGGGGCCACAGTAAGAAAGTACCTTTTTCAAACTAACAGCGACTATGAGTGGGGGACCACAGTAAGAAAGTACATATTTCAAACTAACAGTGACTATGAGCGGGGGGGGGGGGGGGGAAGGGCCACAGTAAGAAAGTACCTTTTTGAAACTAACAGCGATTATGAGCGGGGGGGGGGGGGGGCACAGTAAGAAAGTGTACCTTTTTCAAACTAACAGCAACTATCAGTGGTGGGCCCACAGTAAGAAAGTACCTTTTTAAAACTAACAGCGACTATGAGCGGGGAGGGGAACAGTAAGAAAGTACCTTTTTTAAACTAACAGCGACTATGAGCAGGGGGCCACAGTAAGAAAGTACCTTTTGCAAACGAAAAGCGACTTTGGAAAGGGGGGGGGGGAGGGGGCACAGTAAGAAAGTACCTATTTCAAACTAACAGCGACTATGAGCGGGGGGCCACAGTAAAAAAGTACATATTTCAAACTAACAGCGACTATGAGCGGGGGGCCACAGTAAAAAAGTACAAATTTCAAACTAACAGCGACCATGAGCGGGGGGGCCATAGTAAGAAAGTACAAATTTCAAACTAACAGTGACTATGAGCGAGGGGCCACAGTAAGAAAGTACCTTTTTCAAACTAACAGAAACTATGAGCGGGAGGGCCACAGTAAGAAAGTACCCATTTCAATCTAACAGCGACTATGAGCGGGGGGGGGGGGGGGGCACAGTAAGAAAGTACCTATTTCAAACTAACAACGACTATGAGCGGGGGGGGGGGGGGCCCCAGTAAGAAGGTACCGTGATGGGGCCAAAAAGGAGACGCCCGCCCCCTACCTGTTTCTGGGCAGATTTATCGCCCATGTATTTTAGAAGTGCGCGAAGCATGCTGAGATGTAAATTCTTCAAGATTGATGAAAAGGCCATAATAAAGCCTACATATAGTTGTGGTGTAGAGTTGTGTGTTATAATTGATAGTTATGGGCCATACTTGTGTGGTTTAGTGCCTTATAAGAGCAAATGTCGCGAGTGTTATTTATGAGCCAGATTGATACGCGTGGCGAATTGAGTGATTCGACCGCGGTTTATATAAAGAAATAGCGATCGGCAAAAGGCCGATTTGAAGATTCAGCCCACACGAGAGAGCAAACGACGAGGTGACCAGTGTAGGTAGCAGATGGACTAGAGCACGTGAGTTGTAATTCTTAAGCGCAGTTTGTAGAATTTAGCATTCGTGTTCTATAAGTCTGAATCAGCACGTGAGTTAATTTAAATTAGAATTAGTTTTATATAATTCTAGAATTATATTCAGCACGAGTCTGTTCTAATGTTTAGTGATATAGATAGATGTGTTTCCAAAGGAAATGTCTTTTTAGGACATTATGATTTAGTCTCGAAATGATAGATGAGTGAAAATAATGTTTGATCGGTTTTATTAGGCACGCAAAGCCCAAATCACAGATGTGAGAGTTTAAGAGCAATTATGTCAGTCATCAGACCGGGCAAGAAAGGCAAATTTAGTAGGAGAATGTTTTATACATGAAACTGGACAGAGAAGCATCTATTACTTGAATTTAGATGATATTGGCTTGTTAGCAAAATACCAAGATGGCGCCACGTGGTGATTGTATAAAAGCGGCGCCAGCAAGTCTGCATTTAACACTCCTAGTTATCACTGTATGTTACGCTATGTGAATTGACACGTGGGTGAGAGTAGATAAAGATAATTTTCCCCAGTAAAGGAAAGTGATAGTTTTCGTGTTAATGCCAGTTTTGTTAAAGTCAAGAGTAATTATTTTATTTCTTTAGTGTAAAAGTAATTGAGTGTATTTCACGATAGCCTACTTATCATAATTATACTGTATATATTTAATGGGTTACTGTGAGGTGAGAATAGTCATTTAGATCTCTGGAGAGCGCGAGGCCACTCCTTGGGCGTAAAGCACATTTGAGACATAAATGTTACTGTTTGCTCCTTGCGGAGCAGGGCGACACCAGTGCGGCTGAATCCAACATAAGCCTGCATGAAGCATTTATATGCTATGGCAGTGATTTGTTTTGGTAACGATGTGTTTCATGTGATGAGATTCCCAGTCTCATCAGTGGTCATATACGACACGCTTGTTGCCAGGCGCACCAGTCGTCACATACGACATGCTTCAGAATGCAGTAACGAATATTGAGATAGATCAGTTGCGAGGTGGTGGTTTATTCTCGTTATTGAGAGTATTTGTTGTACATATAGTTGAATATTATTTTATGTCCATTTTATGATTATTTAATTATGGTTATGTGAGGAATGGTTGTGAGAGCACGTGGGCTCACTTCAAGATATATATTTCTCTTCTCCGCTCCTGAGGGAGCATGGGGCCAAGAGTGTGCCCTTGCAGTAGTGGTTTCGGTGGCAATCTGTGTTACATGGTGAGGTTGCCAGCCTCATGCACAACACCATACTAGTCGCATTGGACGACACACATGAGTGTGTGTGTGTGTGATAGTTGAGTGTCAGGTGGCGGCGTAGGATAGTTTGACAGGTGAGAGCGTGGTGTTTCTCATTCAGTATTATATTGTGATTTTAACTATTCTGTGCTTTGTTTGCTTCTTCAGATTAGCATCGGGCACTGTTGGGTGTTTTGTTTAGTTTTGTTATGTTCGCTAGTTTATTTGTTTAATGTTTGCTTTGTCACTGAATGGGTTGTAAAAATAAATATAGCCCCTGCCTCTAGAATCAAGAGTTTTATTGTTGTTCGGGTCGGTGCGAGTGTGACAAGAGAGTGATCACACATCACAATACTATCATCATCACCATCTTCTCGCCCACCCTATCACAGTACCTTTTTCAAACTAACAGCGACTATGAGCGGGGGGCCACAGTAAGAAAGTACCTATTTCAAACTAACAGCGACTATGAGCGGGGGGGGCGGGGGGGGGGGGGGGGGGCCCACAGTAAGAAAGTACCTATTTCAAACTAACAGCGACTATGAGCGGGGGGCCACAGTAAGAAAGTACCTATTTCAAACTAACAGCGACTATGAGCGGGGGGCCACAGTAAGAAAGTACATATTTCAAACTAACAGCGACTATGAGCGGGGGGCCACAGTAAGAAAGTACATATTTCAAACTAACAGCGACTATGAGCGGGGCGGGGGGGGGAGGCGGCGGGGGTGGGGGGGGGACAGTAAGAAAGTACCTATTTCAAACTAACAGCGACCATGAGTGGGGGGCCATAGTAAGAAAGTACCTATTTCAAACTAACAGTGACTATGAGCGGGGGGGGGGGCCCACAGTAAGAAAGTACCTTTTTCAAACTAACAGCGACTATGAGCGGGGGGGCCCCACAGTAAGAAAGTACCTATTTCAAACTAACAGCGACTATGAGCAGGGGGCCACAGTAAGAAAGTACCTTTTTCAAACTAACAGCGACTATGAGTGGGGGACCACAGTAAGAAAGTACATATTTCAAACTAACAGTGACTATGAGGGGGGGGGGGGGGGGGGGGGGGGAGGGGGGGGGGGGGGCCACAGTAAGAAAGTACCTTTTTGAAACTAACAGCGATTATGAGCGGGGGGGGGGGGGGCACAGTAAGAAAGTGTACCTTTTTCAAACTAACAGCAACTATGAGTGGGGGGCCCTCAGTAAGAAAGTACCTTTTTCAAACTAACAGCGACTATGAGCGGGGAGGGGAACAGTAGGAAAATACCTTTTTCAAACTAACAGCGACTATGAGCGGGGGGCCACAGTAAGAAAGTACCTTTTGCAAACTAAAAGCGACTTTGGAGGGGGGGGGGGGGGGCACAGTAAGAAAGTACCTATTTCAAACTAACAGCTACTATTAGCAGGGGGCCACAGTAAAAAAGTACATATTTCAAACTAACAGCGACTATGCGTGGGGGGCCACAGTAAGACAGTACATATTTCAAACTAACAGCAACTATGAGCGGGGGCCACAGTAAGAAAGTACATATTTCAAACTAACAGCGACTATGAGCGGGGGCCCACAGTAAGAAAGTACATATTTCAAACTAACAGCGACTATGAGTGGGGGGGGGGGGTCACAGAGGTAAATGAGGCTCAGATGGGGGCCATGAGCACACACAAAAAAAAGTTGAGAACCCGTGCTCTATGGCAGGAGCTGGTGGGATCTATTTAAGAAACACGGAGGTCTCTAAAGATCTACTATAGAAACACCGGAGGTCTCTAAAGATCTACTATAGAAACAGCTGAGGTCTCTAAAGATCTACTTTTATACAGTCATGCCTGCTTTTAAGAGTTTTTTTTTTTTGTTAATACATGCAGCCTATATGTAAGCCCTGTGTAGTTTCCAAGGGTCTCTGAAGAGGTAAAAAAAAAAGGTAGTCCCATTGTAGATACTGCCACAGGGGAGTGAAGTGTTAGAGACTTCACCATACTAGATCCAGCATCAAGAGATGAGGTGAGCAGTTCCCTTCCCACGCTGCATTTTCCTTCCCTAACTAAAGTGCAAAGTCAGGTGCCCACTTACAGCTGAGTAGACTGAAGCGTGTCGATACAGTGAATTGAACCCGGCACCTTTGCCTTGAAAGACCAGCGCTCTAACCACTCTGTCAATTGGATGCTTGAAGAGGCAAAGAAAGAATGCGACTACTACACCCTCAAGCATGTCATGCAAGGCAACTAATATGAGGTTGTGCACGGACCCAGCAACATCATCATGTAAAACTAACTACCACAGAAACAACCTTGCAAGAGCACGTGACTGCTTTGTGCAGGCTCCCTGCGAAGGGGACCAGCTGCAGTGGAGGCTGTATGCTCTGTAAGGAGCATAGAATAAACTGATGATGATAATAACAATCCATGAGACCTAAAGGTCTTTCATATTTGGACACGTGCCCTAATATAACCGATTAGGTTGAACAGGACGCGCCTTGCCAAAAGGAGGCAAAATTTTTATTTAAAAAAAAAAATTTATGATGATATGGAGCTTTATCTCTGCCAGACAATCCTACAACTCCATTAACAGAGCTGTGAAAATTTCTAACTCAATGACATTTGACTGAATGTTAGCATCTCTTCAAAGAAAATGTGTCATTCCTATCTGATGCAAATGGAGAATCATCAAATGCTATATATATATATATTCTTCATTACTATATAGTGTAGAAACATGGACAATGAACAAGAAATTAAAAGAAAGAATTGAGGTCCTTGAGATGTGGATATATAGAGGAATAGGTCACGTCTCATGGAAAAAGAAAACAACCAATAAAGAGGTCCTAGAAAACCTAGGAATGAAAAGAAAATTAATGAAGGAGATCAGAATTAGACAGCTAAAATATTTTGGCCATTAAAAAAAAAAG
Source organism: Oreohelix idahoensis (assembly GCA_024509875.1). Lineage (NCBI taxonomy): Eukaryota > Metazoa > Mollusca > Gastropoda > Stylommatophora > Oreohelicidae > Oreohelix > Oreohelix idahoensis. The sequence goes on along the minus strand of JAMPIV010009366.1, from coordinate 16,376 downwards.
ACGTACACCTTACTGAAGACCACAACAGAAGAACGACAGAGTTGAAGGCAAATTAGCAAGTGGATGACAGTGCCACAAGTGGGTAGATAACATCAAGAGATGGACAGGAAAGAGTCTATCAGAGTGCATCATCATGACACGAGAGAGAAGACGTTGAAGATCCATTAGTCAGCCTTTGATGAGTAGATGCCATCTGATGATGATTTTCTGATGCAGTTCAACATGAAAGTGAATTCTGATAAGATAACTCATGAGTTTTCACCGCGGATATGTAAAAAATACATTTCATTATGGGGGTACTTTGATAATAAATGCCGGCAGGAGAAAGCTAGTCTGAAATTTTGGTAACTTAAAAATTGTTTCTTTTTTCCTCCTCCACTGTGTGATCCACCGGTACAACACAATCAACTTGTTGCTGATCCTTGCTCTATAGGATTAAGAATGGGACTGTTTGCAGGACAAACTGTTCCAATTACATACACATACAAAAGTCACTCAAGTGAATAAACAAAGCCAGGATTGACAATGAATACTGTACCATTAAATTTCTGATTAAAAAATACACAAAATTAATTTCTGATAATTTTAATGATTTCAATTAAAGAAAATACACACTCTGTAAAGTTAAACTTATGCCTAAACAAATACAATAAAATATCAAAGTCAAAAACATCTTTACAATGTTCCACACCTTGATAGTCAACCATTTTATGATCAAGGGCAGATAATCCAGAAGAAAATTGCAGGCACTAATTATGTAAATGTAGGCCATTGTTATTTATTTCTTGTTATAAGCTAACAGATAGATCAACACCATATATGACGCAAATAGATATAACAACACCACACATTAGCTAATAAATATACCAATGTATAATAACTTATACAAAAAGAGCTTTCATTGCATTGGGAAATATATGGAAATCAAGCGAAATCAAGTTCAACACAAAAATAAGAATCTTCAACTCAAATATCAAGTCAGTCCTTTTGTATGGCTTTGATACATGGAGAAAAGCAAAAACGACAAACAAAAAAGCTACAGACTTTCATAAATGGGTGCTTGCGTAGAATAGGAGGACTAAAATGGTATGACAAGGTCATCAATGTGGAACTGATGACAAGAACCAGACAAGTGCCAGTGGAACAAGAGATGAGAAGATGGTGGCGATAGATAGGACACACATTGAGGAAACCTGTGCATAGCATTACAAAGCAGCCCTTGTTCTGGAACCCCCAGGGTAAGAGAGGCAGAGGTAGACCAAGAAACACATGGAGAAGAGAAGTGGAGACAGAAGTGAAAATGATGAGAAAAATGTGGAAAGAGCTTGAGCTGATGGCACGTGACAGGAGGGCATGGCATGTGTTTGTTGAAGATTTGTGCTCCTATGGTAGCTAAATGGTATTGATTGACACAACATCTCAATGCAGAAACAGATTAAGAAGAAAGAAACAAATAAACAAACATAATTCATTTATTTATAAAGAAATCCTTTATAAGCAGATGAACAGACATAATTTTTTATTTATAAAGAAATTCTTTATAAGTAAATAAACAAACATAATTTTTTATTTATAAAGAAATTCTTTTTACGCAAATGAACAAACATAATTTTTTTATTTTACAAAGAAATTATTTAAAAAAAACTGCAGACCAGAGTCCAAGATGTTAACTAAGTTGATGCCTGAAAATCCTGGCTTTGTAGGAGAAGTAATCATTTAGATACCAGCACACAACATATCAAAGCAGAAATAGACTAAGAACAAACAAAAATATGAATAAACTTAATTATTTATTTATAAAGAAATTATTTATAAGAAAAGAAACTGTAGACAGGCTCGTAAGATAGCTTGTTATGCCTAAAAAATTCTGTCTTTGCAGAAGAAATCATTTAGACACTAGCAGAAATAGACTTAAAAAAAATGAACAAACATAATTTTTAATTTATAAAGAAGTTATTTATATAAAAAGAAATTGCAGGGAATAGTCCTGGCTCATAACATTGTGTTATATGCCTAAAAATCCTGGCTTTCTAGGAGGAGAAATCATTAAGATAGCAGAACACACATTCAAAAGCACAAATTCTCACATTACTAATTGCCTAAGTGAATTGTCCTGGAATGAACAATGAAAAAACCCAACCACCTTTTCAGAAAACACTGCATTGCACCAGAAAGCTAAATTGAGCACCTATTAAAAAAGCATGCAAGCATTTCACTTTTTTCATGGTGCTCTGAGCACAAGTCATGATAAGATTCAATGAAGCTGAAATAGAAAGGAATGAGATGATCCTAGGAGAATTAGTGACATGCAGTAGAATGTCACAACATAATTATTTCCCATCAAGTTTTGACAGGTTACTTCCTCTAATTGCTCGTAGATTGAGAATAAACAAATAAATCAGCAAACAAACACAATTTTTTATTAACACAGAAATTCTTTATTGATCAGAAAAGAACTTACTCTTTCGGTGAACACTGCCTCACAGGGCTGTGTGTGGTTTCCCCGGAAAGGGGCCCCCCCCCCCTCCCAGTATGGGCGATGAGGCAGAGTTGCATGCCAGCTCAAATGACTTGCACTGGCGCTGTCATATCACTGCACTATTGTATAGACATGAGGTAAAGCATACATATAGGCGTGGGGTGGCAGGAAAAGCAAACCCGTAAAAATTGCTTGCTGAAATTGGATGTGTCGGGAGAAAGGTGCAGATATCGCAGCTCAGCTGTAAACTATGACACAATGTACAATCTGCTAAAAAAGGCCAGCTTGTAAGATGGAGATAAGGTCGAGCAAATTTCTGAAAGCAGAAATAGACTAATAAAGGAACTGTAGACTAGAATTCAGATTGCTAACATGGCTTACTATGCCTACACATCCTGGCTTTGATGATCTTATCACACTCAAGAACAAGAAAAAATTTGTATGATTGCGTAACTTAATAAGTCGAACTCTCGTTGCTGATTTAGAAGTATTTACTCTCCACATGTAAGCCTACCTTGCCGTGGTTGGAGAGCTTGAGCGCCTCAATGATCCCGGGAGCTATGCCGGCGGGAGTTTTACTCCTGGCAGGGTCACCCAAGCCGGACAGGTCCTGGGTGAGGGGCCAGACTAAATGGGCTGAGGAGTGGGTGGAACCCTATAGGTGTAGATGCAGAACCCACCGGCAAATGGTACATGCTCTGGTCTGCACCAATCCACCCCCACTTCATGGGTTAAATGCTTTCTTGCCTCATTCTTCACTGTTTGTCGTCTATCACGCCCATGGCGACCGTTGCCTCAATTGGCTGTGTGTGGTGTACCCGGAAACGGGGCCTCCCAGTACTGAGGCAAAGTTAAGTCCCCGATGTCACTTATCGGTGCAGAATTGAGAGAGATGGCTGAGCATCACAATCCCTCCTGTGTTGCAGCATGATGAGAACCCAGCATTGCACACTGAGCTTGGGGGGATCACTTGGGCACCAGACTTAATACTGGCTCTTGACTGGATGGCCGCATGCAGGAGATTTCTACAATGGAGGGTTGGCAGGTGGTGGGTATCGGGAAGTGGCTCTGTGCAGGACGTGAGGATTCCTTGGGAGAGCCCCGAACCAGAGCACAGCATTGTGCAAGCTCTGCATAGTTGGAGAGCCCCCTGGATGACGGGGAATGCACAGTGTGCTACCCCACCTATCCCCAACTGCTAACTTAGAACCAGAAGTGGGGTCCTCTGTATGCGTGCCAGGCCAGGATAAAATGCCTGGGAAAGAGAATGGAGCTCAGAACTCCCTAACTCAAAGTTGCAGGATGGCAGAAAAGCCACGGGAAAGACAGGGCTATTTTGAAGATAACGCAACCATATTTTCACCATACGAGCTCGGACGCCGCCTCGGTAAACAAGGTCCGCGCAGAGCAGTGACACCCCCAGGCTGCTTGCGAATAGTCTACTACTGGGAACATAAACAGATTAGGGATGAGCCCACTCTCCCGTTGAACAGGTGCTAAAGTCGTAGATACTGGGCCAGAAGGCGCACCGGAAACCACAGTATCATGCAACTCGCTTTTTTTTTTTTCTATGGAGAGTACACCGTCAAATAAATCTCGTTCTGGTGCTCGCCCTGTGGAGCTCCACCAGGCAGGTGCAGTGCCGGGCTCTGAGCCTCGACAGAGCCCACCCTCAGCTACTGGAGGACCCTCTAGACCGTCTTGTGGAGTCAACAGACGGCGGAGGAGAACTACTGACCAAAACAAAACAGAAAAAGAGAAACCCAGAGTGCCACTTGTCATGATGCACTGGAATGCAGAGGGAGTGAACAGCAAGCAGGCTGGATACAGCAAAAAGACAGAGCTGGAAAACATCTTGTATGAGAAGCAAGTCAGTGTTTGCTGTATCCAAGAGACTCACTTGAAAGCAGATCAAACCTTTAAAATAAGGGGATATCAATGCTTCAGATCCGACAGACAAGATAGACGAAAAGGAGGAGTACTTACTCTTGTAAGGAATAACATTCCTGCACACGAAAGGAAAACCTTCATGGATGGAGCAGAATATCAGCTGCTGCAGATAAAGGTAGACAAGATGGAAATAGAACTCCTGAACTATTACTGTCCGAACAACAAACCCCTGAGTCTCAGCTCTATACAGGTACCAGCCACAAACTTTATAGCAGTTGGAGACTTTAATAGCCACTCCCAGAGCTGGGGCTATAACCATCTGGATCACAGAGGTGAAGAGGTTGAAACTTGGCAAGATGATCACTCCCTAATCCTAGTCAATAATGCCACAGATACTCCTACCTTCTACTCCAGAGGATGGCACACAACCTCAACACCAGATCTTGCCTTCTCCACACCAGATATAGCTGGATCTATTAGTAGAGAAGTAGGAGACCAACTAGGGGGAAGCGACCATCGCCCAATCTTTCTTACTGTCCAGAGTGCAACTCTCAGTACGGGCCCAGCCATTACAAGATGGAACTACAAAAAAGCCAACTGGGGTTTATTCAGGCATCAGGTGAACACGCTGCTGTCTACCCTCAAGGTACAGAACAGAGACATTAATGAAGTGGTAAAAGACTTCAACAGATGCATACTACAAGCTGCAAAAGAAACCATTCCCAAAGGATGCCGGCGTAACTACATACCATACTGGTCCAGCACACTCCAAGAACGTCAGGAAGCTATGGACAAGGCTAGAAAGGACACAGAGTCTCAGCCTTCACTTGAAACTCACAACAAATGGAAAAAGGCTGTAGCAGAGTTTCAGAGAACAAAGCTAGAAGAAAAGCGGAAAAGCTGGAGAACTAAAACGGCATCGCTGAACCTTGAGAAAGACGGCAGGAAACTTTGGAGATTAGTCAAGTCTCTAAATGAAGAGCATTCCTCACCAAGGCAGACTATCACATTGGATGAAGGTGGCAAACTTTTCAGAGGAAAACAAGCTGCAGACTTGTTTGCTAGAAGATACAGTTCAGAAAGCAACTTACCCATTAACCTAGACCATCAGAGAGAGATAAGAAAAGAAATACTGGCAACCATGGGACAGACAGATACTCCTGCCCCAATGAGGGAACCCATCACACTAGGAGAACTACAGAAGGCTATTTCCAAGCTTAAGTTTCAAAAGTCACCCGGCCCAGACAAAATCAGCAACGAAATGCTAGTAAATCTGAGCTCAGCAGCAAAGACAAAACTGCTTGAGATATTCAACCACAGCTGGTTGAAAGGAACGGTACCCCAAGTATGGAGAGAAGCCATCACAATACCCATACTAAAGAAAGGGAAATGTAAGACCGAGGCTGCAAGTTACCGGCCAATCAGTCTCACAAGCTGTGTTGGGAAGACTATGGAGCGAATAGTCAACCACAGATTGAAATGGTATTTAGAGTCTGAGCAGATCCTGGTGCCGGAACAAGCTGGATTTAGAGAATGCTACAGTATAGAAGACCAAGTTACTTACTTGTCTCAAGCAATAGAAGATGCCTTCCAGGAGAAGAAAAAGGTCCTAACGATCTGGGTCGACTTCAAGCAGGCCTTTGACAAGGTGTGGAAAGATGGCCTCATTGCAAAACTTAGGAGAAGTGGAATCCAAGGCAACATGATGAAATGGATCCAGTCATACTTGCATAACAGGAGAACTAGAGTCACTCTTGACGGTCTGCAGAGCAGAAAAGTGTTGCTCCATCAGGGGGTACCTCAAGGAGGAGTAATTTCCCCAACATTCTTCCTTGTTTACATCAATGACCTGGTGAAAGATCTCCCGCAGGAGTTAAAGCTGCCTTATATGCAGATGACCTAGTACTCTGGTGCGCTGATGAAAATGTCACCACAGCAAATTATAGAATGCAGCGGGCAGCAGACATGCTAGTGTCATGGGCAGAGAAATGGCTTATCACAATAAACACAGACAAAACCTCCACAACACTGTTCTCCCTCGCCCCCAAGGACAAACCAGCTAACATACACCTAGGGACAACCGTGATCAAGGAAGAAAGCTACCCCACCTATCTTGGGGTGACATTTGACCAAAGGCTTACATGGAATAAGCATATTGAAAATGCAGAAGGAAAGGCCCGAAGACGACTAGGCATACTCAGAAAATTAGCAGGTACCAACTGGGGAGCAAATGAACGAAATCTAAAGAAGATTTATAATGGAGTAATAAGACCACACTTAGAGTTTAGCTCAGCAGCATGGTCATCAGCTGCTAACTCGCATCTGCAGTCTTTGGACAAGGTGCAAAATCAAGCTCTCAGGCTCATTACAGGAGCCATGAAAACTACACCAATATCAGAGATGCAGAAGGTTGCTGGATTACAGACATTGTCCCATAGAAGAGACACAAAAACCATGATCCAGATGGAAAAGTACAACAGTATGCCAACGCACCCAATGAAGGCAAGACTAGATGATCTGGCATTGGGACGTCTAAAGCGTAGCAGCTTTGTGCATCGGGGGAAAAGACTTATAAGACAGCATCAAGAAGACCTATCCATGAAGACAACACCACTAAAGCCCACCCTATACCCTGTACCATGGGAGCAGGCCAGCAGTGCCCTCCAAATTAATACATCAGTCAGTGGTCTCACAAGTGGATGTGAGTATAATGATCTGCAAAAACGAACTGCTACATTGAGTATGATCCAAGAAAGCTATCCCGATCAATCATGGATACATGCCTATACAGATGGATCAGCAACTAATGCTGTTAGGAACGGAGGTGCCGGTATCTTTATCTCATATCCTGACAACCACTATGAGACTAGGCACATTCCCACTGGTAAATTCTGTTCCAACTATACAGCTGAGGTTCAAGCTCTAGAGCAAGCTGCAAATATGATTTATAACACCAACTCTGACTGCCACCAGGTAGTCATCCTCACAGATGCACTGTCTGTCCTGCAAGCTCTCAAGGGTGGTAAACTCCCGCATCTGAGAAATGAACTAAACAAGGTAGCTGCCAAAAAGAGAACCATACTTCAGTGGGTACCATCTCATTGTGGTGTACCCGGAAATGAAAAGGCAGATAAACTTGCAAAAAAGGGAGGAGAATGTGAACAAGAAGATAATGAAGTCACATACTTTGAGAAAAAGAGAGCTATCCAGACTATCAGAAGAGAACAGAACCAACCCAAAGACGACTATCACACTCTCGACCGGCAGGGACAGATAACTATTTTTCGACTCAGGACAGGGCATAACAAACTGAACAAACACATGCACAAGCTACGATTGTCTGCTTCACCACTGTGCGCATGTGGATTAAACGAACAAACTGCTGAGCATGTTCTACAGGACTGCCCTCTGTATGACCAGTTAAGAAAGATATACTGGCCCAATGACTCAACACTAAACTCAAAGCTATATGGAGTTAAAGAGGAACTTCAAACAACAGTCGAATTCATCATGAGAACTCGTCTGACGGTGTAATCATCAAAGATGCGATCGCAAGAAGAAGAAGAAGAAGAAGTATTTATTTAATGTTACAAACTATGAAAGGAAATAAAATATGGCCGACTGTTGGCACACAGCAAATAGGCAAATGAGTGGTCTCCATGATGCTTGAAATCACGGGACTTCTTAAAATAGCTTGGATGAACTGGTATTTTTTAAAAAAAAACTTTGAAAATAAATGGGCTTGAAATTGAACCCAAGTAAAAAGGCCTTAATTCTTTACCAATTTAGATTACATTTGAAACAAGTCAACATGAAGAAGTCTTAAATATGAAAATTTATAAAAATTGGTCAAATATTTCTTGAGCTGTTTTGTGGAACAGATAAATGGAAGGATCATATAATGAGAAATTAGTAGCGCTTTTATCAATTTTCAATTGTGAAGAATCGGAATGCACTAAAAACTGCCTACAGGTCTAGGAGAATCAAAGACCTAGAACACAACCAGCTTATGATAAAATTTTACATAAAAATGTCAGAAGCAACTTCATGGAACTGTAATAATGGAGCGGCATTCCCAATCAAGATGTAGAACACCAATCGTCATTATCATCATGTGCTGAGCTACTATAATGTGGCAAACATGTTTCTCCACAGATTTAAACCCTTCATGGGAGCCGCGCTAGCGTAGTGGTTACAACACCGCTCTGGCGACCGGGTGATACAGGATCAAACCCGGGCGACGGCATTTGAGGATTTTTCGTCGACCGGGATTTGGACTGGATTAACTCGAGACCTGGCGAGGACATTTGAAGGAGTGTCGTCGACCAGGGACTGGCGGCTCCTGAGCCGACCCAGCTGCAATGGGTACCTCCGAAATCGGCGAGTATTTGCCTGAATGGCGAGGGACACCTGTCTCTGTACAAGAAATAAAGGGATACTCACGTAAAATCAATGTCAGGTTAGACATAAAAAAAAAAAAATAATAACCTGAGATTTCGCCTCGAGTATTAGCGGGCGAACGCAAAAAAAAAAAAAAAAAATAAAAAAAAAAAAACCCTTCATATTATCCACCAGGGAGAAAGGGTCTATCCATTGCTACTGGTGGTCACCCTCCTCTTTTATGTGAAGTCAAGGCACAGAGGGAAAGCGGTGGCTGACCAAAAGCCATGGCAGCTACATCTCATCATTTTTCTTTGTGCTCCATACAGAGCACGGAGCATCCACTGCAGCTTGTTCCCTTGCAGCTTGTTCCCTTGCAGGAAGCAACAACCAAACAGTCACATGTTCTTCCAGTGGTGGTTTCTGTGGCAATATGTTTTACATGATGAGGTTGCTAGCGCCCCACTCCCCTGAGCACAACCTCATATTAATCGCCTTGTATGACAAGCCTCACGGTGCAGTTGTCCCATTCTTTGTCTCATCAGAGACCCCCTGAGACACAGCTAATATACTGCAGTGAAATACACAAAGGGTTCTGAACAAAAAAAAGTTCCCAAAGACATTGTCTGTATGAATAACAGATTGATGTACAATGACTAATTCCCATGCAAGAATGGAAAGTTGTCACTATCTTTTCCGAAACAAGTCAACATGAAGAAGTCTTAAATATGAAAAGAAGTAGTTATTTAATTTAAACTACTACTATCTTTTCTCTTCGCCTTCCTCTATTTCTTATACACTCGTGTTTTTTCCTGTTGTAAGCTATTGAACAAAAGGTACTGTGAAAAAAATATTCAAAATTCAGAGATAATACACCTAGGTCCTAGGATGTAAACATTAGTTAAACAAATTATAACCTGACCTAATATGAAGAATTTGTGCACTAACGTTTGCTACATGAAAGCCTGATTCAGATATACAAAGATTTTCCCGTTAAAAGTGACAGCAAAAGTTGCTGACAAATAATTTTCTGCTCACGCAAAGTTTATCTTGCCCTTCTGTTATCCTCACTGCTTTCAGGCTCAGCTTTAAACATAGTATATAGTTGGCCTGTGACTGACAGAGCTAATTATGATACTGTCAAGGCTGCATTACTGAGAGAGTTTAAGTTAACAGCAGATGATTATCGCTCACGTTTCAGAGACAAAGATGCCTAGTGCTGACCAAGATTTTTGTTTTTTTGTCACCAAGATCAAAGTTGTACTTAAAAGATGGACGGAGATGGAAGGAATCACCAGGGATTTTGATGGTCTTCACTATTCTCACCTTCATCTCAAAACTGAATTTCAAATTCCCTTCCTCCTACTTCATGAACTCTTCATCATTATCATCATCATCATCATCATAGGGAGCCGCGCTAGCATAGTGGTTACAACACCGCTCTGGCGACCGGGTGATTCAGAATCAAACCCGGGCGACGGCATTTGAGGATTTTTCGTCGACCGGGATTTGGACTGGATTAACTCGAGACCTCGCGAGGACATTTGAAGGAGTGTCGTTGACCAGGGATTGGCGGCTCCTGAGCCGACCCAGCTGTAATGGGTACCTCCAAAATCGGAGAGTATTTGCCTGAATGGCGAGGGACACCTGTCTCTGTACAAGAAAAAGGGATACTCACGTAAAATCAATGTCAGGTTAGACATAAAATAATAACCTGAGATATCGCCTCGAGTGTTAGCGGGCGTACGGAAAAAAAAAAAAAAAAAATCATCATCATCATCAAGTAGTGTACGTTGCACTGTTTTGTTAGGCCTGTGGCACTGATAAAATGACTGCTGAACATCTGCTTCAAAATTGTCCACATATGCGGAACAGAGAAAGATATGGCCAAAACCAGTACCAATTGTGAAAAAGCTCTACAGAGATTCAAATAGCCTCAAACTGACTACTGTTTTCTCTGAAAACATGCAAACAGACGTCTGAGGGTGTACGAAGAAGAAGAAGGAGAAGAACTCTTCATGCCAGGCAATCTTCTTCAATAAGTAAGACAATTTTATTGTCTGACTTATTTTCATGCTTGTGTGAATTGCTGGTTTATTAAATAGTGTAATATTATTCATAATATTATTCATTCATCTCCTTGTTTCACTCCTTATGAAGTATGTAGCCCCCACTGCAGCTGGCCTCCTTGCATATAAGCCTACATCATACACATACTCATACAGCAGTGATTTCAGTATCAATGTGTTTTACATGATGTGGCTGCCAGACCTGTGCACAACCCAGTTAAGTTTTAGTGTTATCAAACAGGCAAAGATGTACACGTCACAAATGTAGGTGTTATTTTTTTTTAAAAAAGGCAAAGCCAACAAATAAGATATTGACATGTTATGAAGAATGTGACGACCTGAGAAAAGTGATTTAAAAAAAAAAATGTAATCTTTACAAAATGACACTGATGATGGATAATGTCTGTACCCCTTTTGCTTAGTTTAAAATCAGTCTGTTTAATTAAATAAAACATATGATTAAACAATTATGCTAAAGGCTCTCTCTCTGTGTGCATGTGCATAAGTATGTATGTGAGTGCATGCCTGTGTGTGAGTGTATGTGTATAAAAGAGACAGTAATACAAACAGAAAAAGAGAAGATGTTCACAGCATTCCCAACTGCAATAGTGCATCAAAGAAAGTTATCTCCTACCCTGCAACAAATGTTTAAGCCCCTTAGGCTCAAAGGTGGAGGGGGGTGGTTTTGCATGTGTGTGTGTGTATATGTATGTATATATATATAGACACACGTGTGTGTCTATATATATATATATATATATATAAACACACGTGTGTGTGTGTGTATGTATGTATGTGTATATATATATATATATATATATATACATAGCTGCCATTTTACTAATAAATTTTACTTTTTCCTTTTTTCCCCCTGGAAATAATTAATATATATAAAATCCCAGCTTTTTCTGTCAGTAACGCTCCCTAAAATAGTAACACTCGCCAAAAAAAAAGTGCGCAAAGCACGGTGTGCATGCGCCATGTGAACGTCGTGCGTGTTCAGACTTTTTTTTAACCTCGGATGTAAAACAAATATTTTGGATTTTTAATATGACGGGCTTTTACACTAGTGTAAAAATAAAATAAAATCTAAAGCAGCCAATATAGCAACGTTACAACAGACAGCAACAGATGCTGCCCGATACTGGGCCGTGTACTGAACAGGCTGGATCATACGCTGAGCTATTACGTTAATGTGACAGAGCATTTTACGTAATAAATCTCATTCAATTTTTTTGTATCTTGACGTTCGTTTCATATAAATTAGTTGGATAGGAGAGAAGAAATAACAATTTAAAAATAAGAAGTGGTTTTTCAATGCCCCTGTATATATATATATATATTTGAGTATAAATAAGAAGGAAAAAATGCAGCTGATGGCTGTCACCTAAGGGGCGCACTCCCATAGTCAGTTATAATTGAAGGGGCTATTATTTATATATATATATATATATATAAAACCTGACAGAACATCTTCACAACTCTATTAAAGTAAATATTTGTTTTAAAAAAAGCTAAAGGAAATATAAAACAAACTGATATTATGTACATCTTCTCATAATTCTTCTCAAGGGGACACAATTACTCTGAAATGCCACCAGATGTATACATTTTGAATTTATGTCATCAAAATGACAGCACCTGCAAAAACAAAAATCTTACAAATTTTCAATAAATGCAACAAAAAATACAAACCAAAACAAACAAACATGACATTCGCAAGATTCAAGCAAAGTTCTATAAAATATTTTCAAAGTTCTAGAAACATACGCATAGTCCTAGATAATTCTAAAAATAAAAACTTTGAAACAGAAAACAACTGGGAATTGTAACCAAAGAAAAAAACTGAGTTACCATATTCATGTGAGGTAGCCAAGTTATCATAAAACTATGAACAACTCAGCAATGAAATAAAAACTAACATCAGATGAATTAATAAAAAAAGACTACTCTAATAAACCAGTATGACCTATGCTCTGCATTAGGAAGGAACAAATTACAACTTAAAACAAATGTCAGGCAAAGCACAAAACTAATAGAGAATATTACTAAAAATAAATAACAAACATCTACAAATAGGAAACCAAAAAAAATTAAAAACAGAAAACCTACACTCAAATATAATGTACACACATAACATTATAGTGAAGTTTATTAATGGCTATTATATTAAAGTGAATATTCTTAATGACTAAATTATATTAGTGAAGTTTCTCTAGGGCAATGTCAGATTAATGAAGTTTCTTAGTATAATACCTTATAGCAAAGTTTCTCAAACAGTATAGTGCATCATAATGACTTGATGAGTAGAGTATAATGCTGTACAGTGTCACTTCTTAATGGTTGGAATGCATCGCAGGAATATATTTTGTGAGTGAATTATATAGAGAAGATTTTTAATGAATGTAATACAGGATGTTTATAAACTCCTTGTGCGACTTTAAACGTTAATAACTTTGGAACTAAATGTGAGAGAAGCACAATATAAATGACATATGAAAGCATTATAGTTTTAATCAATCAATCAATACCCTTTAGCTCCCCAAGGAGCATAGGCCTTCAACAAACACGTGCCAAGTCCTCCTGTCATGTGCCATCCGCTCATGTTCTTTCCATGTTTTCCATATCATTTTCATCTCTGTATCCAGCTCTCTTCTCCATGTGTTTTTTTTTTGGGTCTACCTCTGCCTCTCTTTCCCTGTGGATTCCAGAATAAGGACTGCCTTGTAATGCTATCAATAGGTTTCCTCATTGTGTGTCCTATCCATCGTCAGCGTCTTCTCAACACTTGTTCCACTGGTACTTGTCTGGTTCTATTCATCAGTTCCACATTGGTGACCTTGTCATACCATTTCAATCATTTCTATGCAAGCAACCGTTTATGAAAGTCTGAAGCTTTTTAGTTCGTGTTTTTTGTTGTTCTCCATGTTTCAGAGCCAGACAATAGGACTCACTTGACATCTGAGTTGAAGATTCTTATTTTCGTGTTTGACTTGATTTCTCCTGTTCTTTATTTGTTTCGCATTGCAATGAAAACCCCTCTTGCTTTTTGTATTCTTATTTTGATATTACTGTATGTCCCTCCAACATAGCCCAAGTTACCCAACATAGCCCAAGTCACCCAACATAGCCCAAGTTCACACAACATAGCCCAAGTCACCCAACATAGCCCAAGTTCACACAACATAGCCCAAGTCACCCAACATAACCCGTCACCCAACATAGCCCAAGTCACCCAACATAGCCCAAGTCACCCAACATAGCCCAAGTCGACCAATCTGAATTTTTAAAATTGCTAAAAATCACCAAAATTGTGGTCAAAAAGCAGCCCAAAGAGACTTTTGATTTTCAGAATATTTTGGTTTTCGACTTTTCAGATAAAAGGTTATAGATCTCTACAATACAGTTCAGAGCTGCGCAGTGGTAAGTGCACTGGCTTCCCAGCTCGGCAGTCCTGGTTCGATCCCCAGTTGAGGTAGGATTTTTAGACTGTAAACGGCACCGTGGTCGACCTAGCCTCATGAATTGGGCACCACAGCAACTTCTGGGAAGGTTAAAGCGGCCGGTGTGATGCTGACCTCATCACCGCTAGTGTGCAGATGGTCAAAAAAATATGGGCCTAACACCATATTCCCAATATGCCTCAATGGGCGTGTAAACGGGATCCTTTACCCCTCCCTCCCTACAATACAGTTCAAGTTTTTAGGCTTCAAATTAACTGCCATCTTTCGTGATACATCATTCAATCTGGTTTTCCAGCTGACTGAAAACATTCTCTAGCTCCTGCTTAGAGAATTGCATTTGTGATAATGACCTTCAGCTTAATCAAAGAATGTAGATTTTGATAACAGCACATAACAGCTTTTACGTTATCAATTATGCAATTAAATACCATTTATATCATGCTTCACCCGTGTGTTACCGGGGCCCGAAAGGGGAGCAAAGAATAGTAACACTGTCCCCTGCCAAGCATGTCGTAGAAGGCGACTAAGGAGGGTTGGGCATGGAGCCGGTTACCCCATCCTGTAAAAAAAATTTAAACCACAAAAAACTTCAACAAATATGGACAAGTCAAATAAAGAAAATAAAACACAGCCATCCAAGACAGGGGAAGGTCCTCTCGCGGGGAGGCGTATGATGCAACACAGAGAAAGCCGAAAGGAATCTGTGTTGCTGACTAACCTTCTTTCTTCTAGGAGAACTTCCAGATTTGGCACCTGGAATGTTCGGACATTGAACGAACAAGGGAAAGTGGCACAAGTAGCAGCAGAAATGAGGGAATACAAAATCGAGGTTCTGGGAATGTGTGAAACAAAGTGGAAGGGGGTAGACAGGAAGAAACTCATCACAGGTGAATTGGTGCTGTCCTCAGGACACGAAGATGAAAGTTCACACCACAGTGAAGGGGTAGCTCTTATGTTATCTAAAGAAGCACAGAAAGCACTCATTGAATGGGAAGCTGTGGGACCCAGAATAATAACAGCTATTTTCAAAACAGCTAAAAAGAAAATTCATGTCAATGTCATCCAATGTTATGCACCAACTAATGACAAAGAAGAGTCTGTGAAAGAAGTATTTTATACTAAACTACAGGAAATTATGGATAAAGTAAAAAGAAGAGACATCATAATTTTGATGGGTGACATGAATGCAAAGATAGGTACAGTCAATACCGGATTTGAAGAAGTCATGGGAAAACATGGGCTAGGAGTAATGAATGAAAATGGAGAACTATTCGCAAACTTCTGTGCTTCAAATCAACTGGCTATAGGAGGAAGCATGTTTCCACATAAGAGAATACACAAGGCAACATGGATATCACCAGACCATAGAACAGAAAATCAGATCGATCATATATGCATAAAGAAGAAGTTTAGATCATCATTGCAGGATGTAAAGGTATATAGAGGAGCAGATGTGGCATCAGATCACCATCTTCTGATAGCCAAAGTAAAAATGAAACTCAAGAGATATGCAACAATGCAAAATTATAGACAACAGTTTAATGTAGGACAGCTAAGAAATCAAGAAACAAGAGACAAATTTGCGGTCACAGTATCCAACAAATTCCAAGTGCTCCAACAGTTGGAAGATGTAGAGAATACAGAAGACTATTGGCAGCAGGTCAAAACGGTATGGAAGGAGACATGTGAAGAAATACTGGGGTCCTCCCCCCACCCAACAAAAAGCATGGAAGAACAACAGAAACCACCTCACACCTCTAAAAGATCCCTATCACTAAACCCTCCAAATCCTCTAAAACACCCTCACCCCATAATAACAATCCCTCCTTCACCCATATACCCCCTCCTAAATCCCCTCCTACCCCCCCTAACCCCCCTCTCCCCTCTTCCTACACAATCTTCTAATTCCTCTCTTCCTCCCTCATCATCCTCCCCCCCTTCCCACATCTCTCCCCATACACTCCCTCCCCCCTCCTCACCCCTTTCCCACCCCCCCCCCCCCCCCCCCTAATCACACCACCCCTCCCTCCATTTCCCATCACCTCCCACACCCCTCCCCATCCTCTTATTCCCCCTCCACAAAATTTTCCCACA
>JAMPIV010009365.1:0-67762 GCA_024509875.1 Oreohelix idahoensis | reverse complement strand
AGTGAAAAATAACGAATGAAAAGGCATGATTTATGCCAAATAAAAGCGATGAGTGAGAAATATGAAGAAAAAAGAAGGATACTGTCGGAGGGCTGAAGGTGTGAGAGATCACAAAAAGAGCTGTTCAGACGTTTTGTCCCAGTGAGACAGATCACCAATGTGGCTGAGACTCAAGAACGAGACAGGGTGTCGTGTATAAGAGTTGAGAAAATGGAGTGGCGAGCAGGATAGGATACAGTGAGCGAAACTCATGTGGATCAGATGTGATCCTCAGTGAAGACGAGGTAGAGGGAATATAGAAAAACAATCTACGGAGATAAGAGAACTGGAGACAGTAAATACAGGGATAAATCTGGATATGGAAAAAACTCTTGTAGGGATAGGCAAGGCGTCTAGGAAGGATTTTTGACATGAGTTTGTTGATTTCCTATTGTCCTGGGCAGTCAGGGCAAACGTGTGGTGGTGGGTCGATGTGAATAGAGTGTGTGTGTCACCAGTCGACTTGCTATTCCTTCCACTATAGAATTTTTACTGCTCGTTTAGAATATTAAAACCTTTTAAACGACATTTGCACTGCTGTAACAGCGGACCTCGTTATTGACAATTACAATTCCTTACATGTCATGCACGATCAACTATGATTAGTGTGTTAAAACAAGGTGGTTTTTTGTTTGTTGGCTGTTTTATTGTTTTTTTTTTGTTCTAGTTGGTCTGAGCATGTTCTTCATCTTTTGTTTCTTTTTAAGTACGTGTAGTGGCGTAGGCGATTCCTGTTTCTCCACAAAATCCTGTTTCCAATTCAATGTGTTTTTTTGGTTTTTTGCAAGTCATCCGGAAAATTGAAGAAGTTTTGCTGACAGCAGAGCTAAGGAAGAGGGTAAAAGTAACGATTATGACCTCCCTCTCCTGGTCTTTAGTCTTCTATTTCATCTCACGTTTGAGTTCTGTCTTGTCATTTTCCTCAACCCAACCCACCACTATTTACCCCCCCCCCCCCCCCACCCCTAAATATTTTCCGTTCCACATCCCGCCTAGGTGAAAAATAATCATTTCCCCTATACCCCCCCCCCCCCTTAACCAGCCCCCTCCCTCCCCTCCTCTATATGTTTTTGTTTTTTTTTTTTTTCCCTCTTCTTTGTATTACTTTTTTCTTTTTCTTTTTTCTTTTTTTTTTTTTTTTTATTTTTTTTCTCTCCCACCACCAAAGCTGTAAGTGGGTATCCATCAAACGAAGTGTTAATAAAAATAGATGAGTGATGTGTGTATGTTCTCGAGTTTAATGCGGTTAACCAGCCAGGCAGAACTCTCACACATCTCAGGAGTATTGATTGCAGGGGAAGTGGAATATCTAAGGGAAAGTGGGAAGACTCCATGGGAGAGCACTTAATTTGATCCACGCCTTGTTCTATCCCAGCGTCTCTTGCCCTTACATACTTACAGGATATCAAGCAAGATGGGTAGGAATGTTTCCAGGTAAAGCAGAATGTTTGAGCTGAACGAAATTGGTATTCTTCAACATACTTAGTTGGTCTAATGGTTCCTGATTATTTGCATTTCATTTCGCAGGGTGGGGTGAGCTGTTTGGTGAGCCTATCTGCCAAAAAAAGACTGGCTCTCTTTTTGATTTATTGACTTATGGAATGTTTCATGCTAAGCAGAAAATATTTGGTCATACTTGTATTGTGAACGCAAGTAGGTAAACATTTTTCTTCAAACTTAGTTTATGGGACTGTATGACTGTGGATCTTGTGGAGGAGATCTAACTACAAGGCATTCAACAAAAAAATTATTTTTTTACATAATCTACTTG
Source organism: Oreohelix idahoensis (assembly GCA_024509875.1). Taxonomy (NCBI): domain Eukaryota; kingdom Metazoa; phylum Mollusca; class Gastropoda; order Stylommatophora; family Oreohelicidae; genus Oreohelix; species Oreohelix idahoensis. The sequence continues at coordinate 65,952 of JAMPIV010009365.1, read as the reverse complement.
TACATTTATCTTAAACAGATGAATGTTTAGGAACTAATGGATAGAGTGTATAACTGTGGCACTGATAAATAAAATCGACTGCTGAACTAGTATGCTTCAGATGCCAAATTTATAAAAATTGAACGGACAGGAGTAAATGTAAAGAAGGGAAAGAAGAAATAAAACTCCAGATAGCCAATCAATAGTATCCTCACATTTGAAAACTCAGAGTATGCCAACAGTAGAAGTTTTTTGGTGTACACCTGATATATTTTTTTGTTGTTATTTTGGAAACATCTTCAATTGACGTTTCTTCGTTCGCTTCTTACTTACATTCGCTTCAGAATTTTAACATTAATAATCTAATAGATGGCAGTTTCAGATCAAGGGTTCCTGATTTCTCCAATCAGGTTGGTTCGGTGGATGAGAGTGGTCAGTGTCGTTGGTCGACCAGTTCACTGTTTGTATGTTCGGCAAATTTAGATGTGAACACAGGATGAGAAGCTTACTCAGTGCTTTCTGTATCCCATTGCTGTTGTTCTTATTTCTTTCAACGTATAGTGATGTTCAAATTTCTGAGCAGTTGCCATTGGCCGCATTGCACCTTTTTTGGTTGTAGTGTTTGGCCTCCATTGACCCATAAGTTATGTTATAAGATTGTGACTACAAATATCCTTGTAACAGTCGTAAAAGGAAATAGCAAAAGGAAATTAAATTGAGAACAGGAGGTTAGTTGTCATAGAATGTACGCACGATAAAAGCACTATAACGTTATTATTATCATTCAATGTTTGTGGGGTTTACTTCACTTCAATTCCCTCTTAGTCCTGAGATCGATAGCATTGGGCCTGTCAAAATTAAACAATGCAAGGTCTTCTGTGCCTGTGCCTATCCATTCAACGTTCTTTTTCATGTTTTCCTCATATTTCACTCTTGTATCGTTTCTTTCATGTGGAGGGGTTTTTTGGTTATTTGCCTCTTTTCTGTGGTTCCTGAAAAAGGCATGCCTTGTAATGTTAGTGAACAGTTGCGGCTAAATTTTTTGTTTATTTTTTTTTTTTTTTTTTTTTTTTTGTTTTTTATTTTTTTTTTTTTTTTTTGTGGTTTTATTTGTTTTTTTTTTTTTTTGTTTTTTTTTATTTTTTATGTTTTTTTTTTTCTTTTTCTTTTTTTGTTTACAGTTTTTTTTTGTTTTTTTTTTTTATTGTTTTTTTTTTTTTTTTTTTTATTTTTTTTTTTTTTTGGGTTAGTTTTTTAGGGTTTTTTTTATTATTTTTTTTTGTTTTGTTTTTTTGTTGTTTGGTGTTTGTTTTGTATTTGTTTGGTCTTGTTTGTTGTTTTTGTTTTGTGTGTTGTGTTTTGTAATGTTTTGTCTACTTGTTTGATTTTGGGTTTCTGGTCATAGGTCGTATTTGGAGTTTTTAAGGGATCGGGTGCGTGTTTGTGGGGTGTGGATCAACAGATTAGTGTTTAAATGGGGCTTGAGTGTGTCAATTGCGTCGTGGTAAGCTCACCTTGTGTATCTAACTTCTACTCTTGTGAGTATGTACTCAGAATGCGAACTTGTCCAGGAGTATTAGGCGGTATCAATTGAACCATTCGGGAGGTAATATAGGAGAGCAGACGCGAGTCCTAACTTCTTGAGATCTGTGAGTGGCCGAGTTGGGTGGGGTATGGGGTGGCTTGGGGGGTTGGGGGTTGGGTAATGAGGGCGAGGGTGTTGATGTCTCATAGTGAGAAGGGTTGTGTATATTGTGACCTTGACCCCCCATTTGAGTAGAAGATGCTCGGTCGTAGGACTAAAGAACAGGAATGGTGAGGGGCACTCAGCGATGGAACGGACCATTCTGTAATAGTGGGTACTAACATTACTTGGGGATGGCCGCATGCAGAGCATTTTGTTTTATCGATTGTAAATGTTTTTTGGTATGTTTTTTGGTGTGGCTTATTGTGTGGGGTGGGTTGGTGTAGTTCCCTTTTATACACACTGTCGCCGAAAATAGTTTTAATTTTGCTGAGGCTCTCGTTTTATGCATTCGTCTATATAAACCCCCCTCTACCGCCCCCCCCCCCAGTGTATACAATGGAGCCCCGATATGAGCGTGGATACCTAGCATAGTTTGGCATGCACCTCCCCACCCGACCCCGACCTCGTTGATTAACTTCCACGAGCCAGCTAGTGGAATTTATAGGAGTAGTCGGGGTCAATCTTACTATTGGGGTTGGTCGATTTGAGGGGGAGGGCTCTAGCTCTTCAAAAAACGGGCAGGGTACCAACAGTTAGCCATAACGTTGTAATAGCTGCGTCGGACGAACGGGTGGGTAGAGGTCGGTCCGTCTCAGTCGTGGGGGTACAGTAAGTGGAGCTTATGGCAATATCCCTGGCTCATTCCCGAACTACCTGCCAACCCAATTTGAAGATCTCGGACTAGCAATGTGGTACGGATTGCGGCGTGAGCGTTTGGGTCTGGTGCACACGTTGATGATTGGGGTATGGAATGGAAAATAATCTTTGTGAGTCGCTAAGTTCAGCTGGAGAGTGAGATTGGGTGGTTTAATCGTAGGATGTCACTGGTGATGGGGGTTAGGTCTTCGTGGGGTAAAGGACGGTTGCTAAAAGTTTACATTATCGGGAAATCTGGTTCGAGGAGGCATTATGATTGTTTCTGGTTTGACGTCGGAAATGTTAGATAAGGTTGTGTTTTGTAGGGGGGAGTGTTTCTGACGTTTTTTTAAAATGTGTGAATAGGGGGTATTGGTTGAAAGAAAAACCAAGATATATAGCAAAGAGAGGGGTGAATACATTGGAGGGCTGTACCTTTAGGCGCGTGGGATGGGCTGGTAATCGGTCTGGGGAAGGGGGAAGATGTAACAGGGCTGGATTTTGGGCTTATTGGCTGTCATTTGCTATGCGACGCGTATGCCGCAGATGGTGGGAAGTGATGCACAGGCGCGGTCGGCTCACTGGTATTTGGGCGTCAGAGTGGGAATGTTTTTGTGACCTGATTTAAGGGGACTTGCCTCTGGAGTAAAGCAGGCCATGGGGGCGGTTTTGTATCCTTAGCTGTGGTGTAGGCGGAAGGCGTAGGGGATTCGGCTGTATTATGGGACGATGGTGGCTGTTTCCTCGGTCTAGTTATTGCTTTGTCTTTGCTTAGGTGGGAATTGCGATGACCAACGCGGCATGGATGGCTTAACTCTGCGGGGCTGTTGTGTTAAGTGTGTAAGATATAGAATAGGTATATTAGTTGTATTATATATATATAATAGACAGTATATGGAAGGGGTACATTGGGTAGCAGGTATACGGTAGGTAGAGGCTTGGGGTCGCCGGGAGTGGGTGTGTTTGTATGGGCGGGGGTAATATATATATATATATAATTATAGATATATTAAATTGTGCGTTAGGAAACGTGTAGAAGGGTTTCACAACTACTGTGTTTAATTTCAGGGAGGCAAAAAATCTAAGTCAGGTATATTTCAAATGAATTGGAATGGAGCGGAAATTAGTGTTCATGTTTTAGGAAAAGATTAAAGAATTTTTTCTTGAAACGGAAATGGGAGACTCACACAGGAACAAAGAAAAGGATAAAGGAATAATAGTATAAAAAATGCATTGTTTCGATATCCAATTGTATGGAGGCGACATATTTAGACAGCTAGTGACAAAGGACATTGGAAGAAAGTATCTTACTGGGAAATAGATCTGTGTTTTTTATGATTTATTATTGCCCTGTGGTTGATTCGCAGTTGTCTGAAATGTCTCTATTACATTGTTGCTAGAGAGATAGAGCTATAAAATACAGTGGTTAAAATTGTTTTTTCAGGTTATATCCTGTAACATTTAGTTATCTGTAAATGACAGAATATAGGAGCTAGTGGTGGAGATGCCCTTTAATGTTCTACGGAGGGAGAACCCAGGTACTTATGGCTGGAAGGAATTTTCTGTGATGTTTCTATTCAGAAAGGATAGTGTGACAGGCGGGTCATAACATGTTGAACTAAGTAAGTAGACAAAGGTACTGTCCAGTGTTCAAAACTGATTATACACATTATAGTCACTAAGACAGTGCAAATGTGGGGAAAATTTCAATTGCATTTAGATAGGCCAATTTCATATTTCAATATTGACGTAATTTCTGAAAAAAAATAGGAACTTTTATTAATCCATATAATTAATGACGGTATTTCAAAAAGGATTGAGTTCAGCCACGAAAGAGCGGAATAATTTCTTACAATTTAAAGACTGTAGATAAGTATTTGACATTTTACAGTGATTTTATTCATTTAATGTTGTATTCAAATTTTTGCGTGTCTGTTGAAGATTTTCACCAAGAAAAAGAAAAATTTGTATTAAAATAAATTTTAAAAATTTGCTTAAAGGAATTATATGAAATTATTTTAAGTTAAGTTAAGTTTTACTTTGTTGGGTAATAGTTTAGGTTAATTCATAGTCAGAGGCCCTTACAAGTCTTACTAAACAGAGAAGGACATGGAGGGAAGATTAGGAATCAGGAAAAACTTTACCGCACTTATCAATCATACGCTAGGAACTTATACTAGCTTGAGTTACTTTCGTTTGTTCTATAACCCTTTCATCTTTACGGAAGGGGGTATTACTTATTATAGACCCAGCGTTTTCGTTACTTGGCACTATTGGTTATTCAACTGATACAACCTTTGTGTCAGGATTATTCTAATATATTTTAGAACAATAATAATATAGACGGCTGTGACATTATTAAAATTTGATATTAAAAAACGGTGAAGTGAAGCTCACGACTCTCTGCTTTGGGAATAAATAGGAGATAATAAGATCAGGGTCCGTCACACACAATTTGCATGAATTTAATTCGATTGTTACTTTTATTGTCACTTCATACTTGTCATACTCTGTCAAACGGGAGAAAAACAAATTCAAAAAACGATAAAAAGCTAAGACTTTCAATTATGGGTGCTTGCCGCAGTATTGCTAGTGGTATGACAAGAATCAATAAATGTGGAAAAAATCGATGGACATGAAACCTAACAAGTGCAACGTGGAAAGAGGATGAGAAGGAAGGACGATGGTTGGTTGGATAGGGGACTTGAGGGGGAATAATTGTTTATAGAATACAATGAGCACGTCCTTTGTTCTGGATTTCCCATGGTAAGAGAGAGGGGGGAAAAAAGACAACCAAAGAAACACGGAAGAGAGAGGAATATGAGTGACAGTCTATGGAGGGACATGCAATAGAGTTAGAACAGGAGTTGATTGGTTGCGCAAGCGTCAGGACGAATTTGGTTTAGTTTGTTGAATGCTATGGTTCATGGGCGAAGCTGATGGGTTTTTGATGTTGATGTCATGTTTGCCTTGCATTAATAACATTGAAAGTCCACCACACCAAACAAGAACTGAAGGATGAACGAGAAAAGCGGACTTGCCATTTTACCTGGGGGGCAGGACGTGGAGTTGGGTTGGCACCGCTAGAAGAGATCCGATGCATCACAAGAACAGCTATGTATGGGACGCCCTGAAGGAACAATAGCGAAGAACGTGAGGCCGACAAAAAAACAATTGAGTAGAGTTCGAGGACGCTCCGAGATGCCAAAAGGAATGAAAGAGTTGGTCCGCACTGCTGAAGGATGAGCAGCCGATCGAGACAGTGGAAGTGTTTGTTGTGCCAACAAGGACGCACCAGGCATTGATGAGCCACTGTGCTTTGGACAGTCGGCGGTAATGGACAAAGAGAGAAGAAGATTGTCCCATTAACATTGAATATTGGCACATTTAATTTTTTCATTCATATGTTATAAAATGGATTGCACAAAACTTTAGTATCAAAATGCTAGATATAAAAACCTGGATAAAGATGAAAAAAAAAAAAAAAAAAAATACAATTTGAAAACGGAACTTATGTGCAAAAGATTGTATTAAACCTGGTCTTGTCTGCTATAAAATACATATGTTAGATTTTGATAAAAATTACACCCTTAAGGCGAATGCAAACACAGGAATGGTAATTAAGTCTTCAGCCAAATCTGACCTTTGCTTTAAACAAATCTTTGGCAGTACTAAATTAACAGTTTATAAATATGGAGACTAATATCTTATGAAATTCTTTTATTTAGTCTTAATAGGCGCAGTGGTCTGTAATTAGGGGCCCACTTACCCAGATTGGCGGGTTAAATCGAGTTTTCTGTGAGAGATGGAGAACTAAAATATCTTGAAGCGTGTCATTTCTTCGCTTTTTTGTTCGTAATATCAGGAAAAAGGAATTGGAATCTACCGTTACGATTAGTATTTGATCAGCGGTGGCCAAAATATCTGGACCGCGGGCAACGACTACGGCCCGTCAACCTGTTTGACCGGCCGCGCCAAACATGTTTTGGTCGGCGTTATTGTTGATTCGAAGCCAACATACTTCACAATAGAAAAATAACACACAAAATGGCATGGTTTGAAAATAAATAAATTACAGGTCAGTTCAAATAAATTAAAGATAAAAAAATCGATTATTATATTTTTTCTTAAACAAGACATTTCAGTTCGAAGACTGGTGATTAATGTTTGGCAGTGTGCCGTAAGTAGTTCTGGTTGCTTATGTAGTGGTTTACATTATATATTATATATTTATATCTATATATAGATCATTTATTTCATATTATTATATATATTATTATATATATTTTAGTATATTATATATATATATATATTATTCTATAAATAAATTATCAAGAAGTTAATTTTTTTAAGGGGATCTTTTTTTAGGTAGGCCCTGGGTTGTTACTTTACATATTGAGCTCGGCAACCTTAGCTTGGCCACAACGCCTGACATCTATGTTTATGCCGTTTTTCATCAAAATGTATTTGTTATTATATCATTATCTTGTTCATTATATTTAATATCAGAAGGATGGGCAGATGCAAATCAGTATCAAGAACAGAATAGGAAATGACAAAGCTATCATTCAAACAACATGAGCAAAATAGCTAGGACCATTCAAAACAATTACGACACAAATTAAAACTAAGAATCATAGATGGTTAATTTTGTGTTTTATTACTGTATGTTTAGAAACATGGACAATTAAGAATAAGCAATTGGAAGAAAGAATTGAAGTGTCGGAAACATGGATATATAGAAAGATGGGAGAATAATGGAAAGAAGAAAAGGTAAACAAATAATGTGGTCTAGCAAAGTTAGGATTAAAAGAGAATTAATCATTGTAAGGTCAAACATAAGAAGGTTCAATATATTTTTGAGCCATTTAAAATGAAATAATACCTCAATTACTGAAAGACATAATAGGAAGGCAGAGTGAAGGCCAATAATATGCCAGAGGGAAAAAACGCGCCCAAGATAATGGCAAGAAATAATAAAGATGGGAAGGACAAGAGATCTATCAGAGTGCACCATAAGGGAAAGAGACAGGATAGAGTTTCAGAGTGCCATCATAGTTAAGAGGACAGGGAAATGTTTTATCCGAGTTTTTTGCACATCAGAGACAAGACGAAGGCAAAGAAAGAGTCTTCAGAGGCATAGATAAGAGAAGGACCAGGAGGTCTATCAGAGAGCACCATGCAGTACAAAGAGAAGGATAAGAGTCTATCAGAGTGCCAACCAATCAAGTTCAAGAGACCTGAAGAGGTCTATCAGGAGATGCACCATAAGAATGAAGGACGGAAGAGTCTTTCAGGGTGCACATAAGAAAAGAGACAGAAAGGCAGCTAATCAGGAGTGCACTAAGACAAGAGAAGGAAATAGAGGTTATCCGGAGTACACTCAGTGACAAGAGAACTGGAACGAGTCTATCAGAGAGCCTACCATAAGACAAAAAACAGGCACGGAAAGTGGGTTATCAGTTCCTTTCAAGACAAGAGACAGTAAAAAGAGTCTATCGAGTGCACATCAAGAAAAGTGACAGGTAAAAGGTTATCAGAGTGCAACAATAAGACAACAGAAGAAAAGAGTCTAACAGAGTGCAATCAAGATCATCAGGACTAGGAAAGGAGTTATAGAGTACTATCAAGAAAGAGGGACGAGGCAAAGAGTCTGTATGAGGTCACATAAGAAACAGAACAGAAAAAGAGCTATCAGAGTGGACCATCATAGACAAACAGTAGGAAAGGAGTCTATCAGAGTGACTCAGATAAGAGACAGGAAAGAGTTCAATCAGGAGGTGACCATTAAGACAGAAGAAGGAAAGAGTCTTTCGAGTGCCCATCATGACAAATGAGGAAGGGAGAAAGGTCTATCAGAGATGCACCTTCCAAAACAAACAGAACAGGAAAGAGTTATAGAGTAGCAATCTAAGAAAGAGAAAGGAAAAGTCTTCGAGATGCAACCATACAAGTACAACGAGAAAGATGTACTTGGGGTTACTTAAGGACTTTGTTGTGGGATGATTGGAGCATGATGATAGATGACGCTTGTATATACAAAATAAAAAAAATAGTTTTTCGTTTTAAGTTGTTGTTGTTGTTGTTTAAAATAGGGTGTTGAGCTTTTTCCCTTTTATCAGCAATACCAGTTGACGAACTCCTTTGGTATTGTCTATACTGTGGATCTAGGCATTTTCTGTGGTTTCTGCATTCCGAAAGTTGTTTAAAGAGTGGAAGTCATGAGCCTCCAGTTTTCCAGCGCTTAATTGATTCTAAAAAGGATCTGTAACATTTGGTTCATGTTAGGAGTCAAGGAAGTGCGTGGCATTAGCGTCGCATTCCATCGCCATTGTCAAGGGGGGCTTCCACTATGCAGAGCTAAATACGGAACTCTGTTGGCATCTTCCATGAATTGTTGATGTCCTGCACAGAGCCATTTCGCTTACCTTCACCCTGTCAAATGGCGTTTATAGTGAGATCCTTTCTGCATGTAGTAACCATAGTCCAAATGTTCAGAGGTGGAATTACGCATGTGGCTCAAAGTGCTCCAAGTTATGAGCAATGTGGGTTTCTCAAAAGTTTCACCACATGGGGGAGATACTGGAAGTGTGTGGATGATTTTAAAAGATCAAGAGGGGTGTAATTAGCTCACTAGAAATGCGTTCTATTCCAAGTTCATTATGTCAGCATTGTGCATAGTAGTGTCTATATAAAGGATGAATCCTGATATGCACTTTTGCTTTTTTCGTTAGTATAATACAAAGTTAGTTTCTGTAGACGAGGGATTTTTGGGAGGTGCACCAAACTTTTGTGCTCACGGATATTTGTTTAACACCTTCAGTAGTCTCACTGACGGACTACGCGTAGTGATATTGAAAAAAACCTAAGGTAGAAATGATTCATTGGATGGCTTAAGGATATTTTAGGCTAAAAGTATTAACCAGCCATATAAGGCAACCCAAGATTGCTGGTGGAAACCTACTTTAGGACACAAGTCCTATATTATAGCAGAACTATCGCGGCTTATAAATTTTTGCTTGTAATATTTTAATGAAAAAATACAATCTTAATTTTAGATTGAAACTTCTCTTTTTACAATTGTTTTCATCATGATTCTTGACTATAAAAGTGATGGTTGTCTGTGTCAGCTTAATGAGAAATGGCGAATGAGTTGGTTAGTCCGATAGAAGTGGTCCCTTGTATAAATTTTTCTTCAAACGTACTAGGAGAGCACCGTATCCCTGTGACTTCAATTAGACCAAAATTCGACACAGGTTGCCAAATTGTGTTCAATTTTCCCACAAGTTATTCAAATGACTTGGTGTCTCATGATAAAGAGAAGACATGCACAGAAAAATTTCAATTGTCATACAGTGATTTTTTAGGATACGAAAATAAGTACAAGAGATTACTCAAGGCAGTTATGTGAAATACAGTAAGGGTGCTCTGTGTGGACACTATTTCACAGCCAATATAGACCTTCTCGGTTTATTAGTCTTGATTATAAGTGGCTTGAAGCTTTATGGCATAAATATTGAGAATAATTGTCAATTGTGAGATACTTACATCATAGCATTTCGGTGAAGCATATAACAGGGACGAAAAGCATTGCTGTTTTTGCAAGCAATGAATTGGGAGAAGAGATTTTTTCAAAAAAATGAAGGGAGTTCGTAGGGAGTTGTTTTCCTGTTTCCTAGGTGTCTGTATAAAATTATTTAGATTAATATTATTGCAAAAGGTCTTAGATGATAAAACAATTCAATGGCGTTTACTTGAGTGCCCGGACTCTGTTGATGTAGACTAGTTTTGTGGTAATGCAAGATTGATCTATGACTAGTTGGTATTTTCAGATATTTATGTGAATGATGAATCTGTTTTTTTTTTAGATTGTGACGTGATAAGTAGTATGATTTTTTTTTGATTGGACAATTAAAATAAGATGCAAGTAAGCAAGATATTGGTGATTTAATGCAGGGTAATGAATACGTTGATTTCTTTTGTTTAATTCTAGAGTGGTTTTAACTAGTGTTTGAAGACAGGGTATAACATTTAAATGTGGTTCGTATCAAATGTAGTTGTGATGGAATATCAAGTAAAAAAAAATGTTGATACTGGAAAAAATTAGTTGTTATTGGCTCGTTGTTTTTGTTTATATTTGATTTCATGTATGATAATATAATAAGATTACATAATTTAAATTTTGTATGAATGTTCAATTATACATGTACTTGTTCATTATCCTCGTTCTGTGAAAAGGACGGTGGTTGGTTGTGTTGTATGCGAAGCTCATGATATTGATTTGAGTCGGAATGATTGCAGGATTTTTTAGGGAGCGTGTTTATGAAAGTGTTGACATTTTTTTTATAGAATTTAAGAAGTTTTGTGCTTTTACTTATAGTTATATCGAAGTACAATAGAAAAGATGTTATGTTTAGGAGGAGTAATAGTGTAAAAAGTGTGAAGGAACCCATTTTAAATAGTTGGGTCATAATTATACCTTGAGTAGAAGATACAGCGTTTTTTCTAAGTTTTTCTGTTCATGGTTTGATGGTATATTAGTGTGGATTACATTAAAAATTTTTAGGCGTTCTCGTAAAATGTTTATTTTTTACAATTGAGTATGGGAAATTATGGTCAAAGGTATTGGCGTTTGGAATGTAGAGAAGAAGTTAAATTAATGGATTTTTTCAATGGGCTGTTAGATATCCAAAGTAAAAATTGTGGAGTTGGCATTGGTAAATTGACGAGCTATGAATCGGATTTTTTTAGGATAAAGAGATTCGGGGGACTTGTCTGTGTTTACTTTATCTTCTATGGCACCCTTTCGTTCATGACGGGTTTCTTTTGTCCGGGATTAAAATTTAGGGTTTCATCATGATCTATAATGGAATTTGTTTCCTTTTTGGACTGAGTTAAAAGAATGTTTTGTGTAACGTGTATTAGGCTTTCCTTTGCGTAGTGGTAACGTGGAAATTAGGATTATATGGTTAATGGAGAATTTTACAAGATTACTAGAGTCAGATGTAGATAGGTACCGAGTTTGTAAGTTAATTGGATGTCTTTCGCTGGAGTATGTTAGTAATGCGACATTTTATGTAGAATATAGCAATGGATAATTCTAGTAGTTACCTGACTTTAATAGGATGGAATTATTAAGGAAAGAGGAATTAGCTGTTTAAAAGACAGTGTGACTGTTTAATAATTTGATACAGAAAACATCCTAGTATTCTATCTTGAATGAAGAATTGTAATTTGTAACATACATAGTTAAGCAAAATTGAGCATATCTTTAGATCTTAACATTTAAAAGAAATAATTTGATAGTTATGAAAGGCATTATTCATAGATGGGATTTAACTGATAAAGGAGGTATTATGGCAAGATGCTATTTTGACCATAAATGTGAATGGTCTAGTTTTTTAGTGGGAGGATTTTCATTCTGTGTTGTAATGGTAAAGACGATGGAATTAGGGGCTCGTTAGAAGTCAGGGTAGGGGCTGAAAAGTTGGTAAACGTAGTAAACCATACACGCGTCTCGTTAGAGTACGTATTAAGGCCTCCCCATTGGTTAGGCATGCTAGCACTATATTTGAGGTCAAATAATGTTAGAAAGTGATTAAAGAAGTTTTGAGTATGGGTTTTGAAAGTTATGTGAATATTTTATTTTATATGTGAATTACGCTTATGAAGGTAACATAATTTAAATTGTCATACAATTCTATAATTTATGGAATAGCTTTGTTAAATAATTAGTCTGAAAATTAAGTAAGAAACCTAATAGTTTATTTTTTAATTGATTTTCAGATTACTAGAATCGCAACTATAATAAATGGAAAAGTTCATAGGTAAAAAAGCAATTATCAGTAAGAATCTTTACAACTATACTTATTTGGGATTATCAATTAGGAATTTTTATTATAGAATATGTTAAAGACCTTTTACACAACAATAGTCTAGGAAAATTACAACTCTTTTAGCCAAAAGACTAATCACGTGACGGGTAAGATATACGACTAAATAGAATTCGCACATCACATAAATACATATCTAACCAGCATTGTCACTGGACATTGGTATGTATCTTATTGATCCAATTTGATTAAACGGGGATCAAATATAAGGCAAACTAACAAAAATCATTAAAAATAATTCAATGAAAACATATAATTTACATCCTATGTTAGCGGGAAAATGAGAAAACAACACAAAACTGTTTAAGAAAAATATAGAAAATAATGCGTAGCATTGCGTAAAAACGCTAATATCTATTAATTTAGGGATTCTTAGAAGTATTTTGCCAATAGAAATTGTTGTAACAGAAATATAAATAACTATAATTTTGCAGTTGAGAACCAGCTGTTATTTTTTAATTTAAAGCGGGATCGAGGAGATAAGTATTTATGAATAATTATCAATTAAAAATTTTCTTTTTTTAAATATATAAGTTTACTATGATATATGTGGGTAAGCTATGGAATCAATTTGATATCTATTATTAATGCAAATTAACCATAAAAATTTGATAATTGTAACTAAATGTCATACTGAGCCGTGGTTCCCAGTAGCATATTTTTTCAAGGCTAGTATCATAGTGCTCGAGCTGGATTCAATTAATCATTAGTGTCGGCATTAAAAAAGATAATACGAAACGATGCATTTAAGTTATGTGAAGATAAGTTAGATTTTTTATTACTTGTATTCTTATTGACTACAATTTATTTTAATTATAATGCCGGAATTTTAAGAGGCGTAAGATAACAATAGGGAGAAATATGATTTATAGCGGGGTGGGGGGGGGGGGTGGAGGGGGGGGGGGGGGGAGTAGTATCATGGTATTTATAAATTATGTTTATAAATATTGATACGCTAAAATAGGGCTACCGTTAAATCAGTGTTTTAATAATAAAATTACTGTTCAGTGTAAAAATAGTAATAAAATAGATATTATTTTTAATAATGATAATAATTATTTGACAACTTTCTAGGTTAATACAAATTAAAAATTAGCTATCATGTGTTAAAAAATGGTATTAATGTTATATTATTTAAATCCATTAATAATAAGAAGTTTCGTTAAATGAATATTACTTAAAGATAACACCATAAAGAAATCTTAATAATATCATTTATTATTTAATAAAAGTGGTGCTAATACAGAAATTTAGTTGATGCATTCGAGAGGCTGGAATTATTTGATCCTAAGTTTTGAATCAGGAAAGATAATAAAATTTTAGTATCCAGATTGTTTTTTTTTTACTATATTGTATCCCCCCCCACTTATTTAAATGCTAAAATCTTTTTTAAAATTATAGAGGGACTATAAATTATAATTCAAATATCGATTTATTTGAAATGGTGATCTTTCCCTTACTCTTTCCACGATCACAACAACATTGAGTCATCTTGGGATCAAAAAACAATTTCTTGAAAAGATCGCAATAAAATCAGTATTATCTCAGTTACTTATTCAAACTTTAAGGTTGTTGGAAAAATTATTACTTCATTAATAGTAATGTGAGTTCGTCAATCGGATCATAGTGTGGGTGTATCCATGACAATTTATGTCAGGTCATATGATTTACAGTTTATGATGTCTTGTTGAATCTACTGATCTTATACGTTGTGGTGGAATCAGTGTATATAATTTTGTTTTGTTTTGTTGATTATTTATTATGATTTGTAAAATTATTACAGTGGGATTGATTTAGAGGTAAAGTTTGTAGTTGTGCATTTATAGGTTGTTTATTTGAGTTATGTAAATTATTTTTTTTTTGGGAAAAGTGTTTGGAGATTTGAGATTATGTTGTATTGTCTGGTTGTTTCTTGTGATGATATTTATTGATATTGCTATTAAACAGGATAATATTTTTAATTGTTTTATTGATGGATTCATATTTTCAGTAATTTAATTATGACTGAAGGTAAAATTTTTTAGCAAGTAAGGTCATCTGGTAATACACATTTGTATAAATATACAATATAATTTTACAGTGATTAAGTAATTATAAAAAAAGTATAAAAAATCTTATATAATACTAATCCATTTAAAAAGGTAGATGGAGACTTGGTACGACCATGAGTTTCTTACACGGTAAATTTTTCGAGAGGCCGGAAAATATAATTCTTTATTAAACGATATCATGTTTAAATAAATATTTTTAAGTAAAAACATTCAGTGATTATCCTTTAATGGTAATTATTTTAAATAAAAAAAATTAAAAAAAAATCCTAAAAAAATTATAAATTGGAAGCTTATGGAATAAACTGGGAACTTAAAAAAATATTCTGGTACCAATTGCTCAGGATTATTTGTGAAAATCACAAACTAAGTAAAAAATTAACTATTATAATATTATAAATACTTCTAATATTTTCGTAAATTAGTATAGCAACTACCAAAGTTTTAATATAGTTAATAAAAATATTTTAGTGACAATATAGAATAAACATTAGAAATTATAAATTCATATTCTATGGTAATTGTACTATATATATTATATATTTTATAAATACTAAATTATTAATACTTTTTAATTATATATATAATATAAAATACTAGTATATTTATATTATATATCAATATATATATTTCATTCATAAAATAAATTTTATTATCATTAAAAATCAGTATCACTATTTAACCTTTCAGACAATTAATCATATTGTGATTTAGGGAAGGATAAACTGATCTTTATGGTGATTTTATCTTTATGCGAAGTATAAAGTATTGGCGGATTTTTTTATATAAAAATATATTAAAACGATTTTTAGGTATTAAAATTTATTTTCTAGAGGAATAATATGTATTTTGTTAGATAATTTATACATTTTTTTACGTAATGGAGTGGATATTTCTTTCTTTCTATTTTTAGTGATATTTATTTTATTATATTATTTCGGTAGGGAATTTATATCGTATATATTTACATAAATATCGTATATATTATTAATGGTATATTTATTTTCTATAATAAAATCTATTATATATATCTATAATTTACTCTTAATCAAATATATATAATATATTAATATATATATATCATATTTATAATATCTATACAACAAAAAAAAATAACACTTAATCTGTAATTCTTATAATATGTAATTTAATAATAAAACCCACCCCCACAATACATTTTTCCTCTCGGTACAGAACATAATATATTTACTCATATATTTTAATTTCATATATATTAAAGACGGGCATGTTATTACCAGTGCTAACACTAAGGCCGCAACGGACCTGGACTTCAGTAAAAACAGATGCTTAGAAACTTGAAGCTTTCGAAAGCTGAGAAGGCTGCTAGACGATGTTTGGACAGACATATGGGACATTGAAGAAAACATAAGCACGAACAAAGGAAAGAAGTACTGCAATCATAAATGTAGAGAGTAAATTGAGCTCATAAAACAACCGATATATGCACGAGTGGTCTACGAACCCATATTTTCGGTTCCATACGTAAAAGCACAAATAATAGTCGTGAAGAATTCAGGATTGACCCCCCCAGGTAGGGTTGGAGAAGGAAAGGCCATGCCATATTTCTCTAGGGGACGGTTACATTGAGGGACGGTGGGGTGGCCACAGTAAGAATGGTAAAGTCACCTTATCTGAATTGTCTCCCGCAGCGAACAGCACAGCGACTTTGCCAAACATCGGGAGGGGGCAAGAAGTAAAGTAAAATGGAGGAAAAACGTGAGGCTGAAGGGGGGGGGGGGGGCTATTAGCAAATAAAAGAGGCTGATGAACCACCTCATGGTCTAGACAGAAGAACTTGAACTGAACGTGAGGAATTATACTATCGACGATAGGGCTATGGAAGGTAACCGAGTGCAAAAAAGGTTGTGAGTGGATCTTGTCCCTTTCATGGCTTTCTGAACTGAAAATGTCTTTCCCTAGACTTTCTAATTGTTTCATTTCTCAAATCTCAAAAAGAAAAGCCTGATCAAAATATGAAAAATCTAGTGTATAGTTGCATCTTATTATCTGATCATCACACAACACACGGACCATCAGTTTTGTTTCCCTCTCTCCCCTTCATCTAACTTTTAAATGGTCATAGTCTGTTACTCACACATTGTTTACGGAGGTTTGGTTGCTTCGTGTCATTTTAAAAACCCCAGAGTATCTGTGGGAGATTTACTGCTCAACATGTTCAACAGAGTGCTACTGGTCTGGTCGCCCGTAACGGGTCAGGACAATCGACCGTCTGATTGCTTAGAGATAAAGGTTATGACTCTAGAACGATCGTAAGTAAACTGTCTATGTATTGGAGTATATAATGGCGTAACGTTATTTTGTTTTCTCTTATTCTCTCCGATTTTTTTTTGTGGGGATACGAACATTTACTAATTTTCAGCCTCGTTTTTCTAGACCGAGGTCGCTATGAACCCGTGATCATTCTAGACGGTCAGAAGCCCATTCGTCGGTTATTTTTAAGGTCGGTGCCGTCCGCAACATACACGAAACGAAACCTTGTGAATCTGGTCATATATGTACAATTGGTGAATATTTTCTAAAGGCATGGAAAGTGACTGCTCAATAAATCCTGCTGCGCAGTGCATTAGGAGAGAACTAATAAATGAGTGAACGCATTGGCTAAGCGAGAGGCCAGATCGGGTAGGTATTGGTCCCATCAACTTGCGAAGAGAATAAACATGCATAGCATACAGGGAACTGCGTATACGTATTTATCTTGGACTCAGGACCTCATGGTCCCAGAAAACGTAAGGTGTAGCTAACTCTCTGAGTCCGGACGTTGTTATACCTCATTACTGGACTTATGTATTTCCCGCATCATGACTGTACAGTAATTATATATTAGGCAACGATTGAGTGTCCACTGGTATTAACACATCTACCTTTCCACTATTATCCAATGTAGAGGGACCAACTAATTTTACTCGAAGGATTGAAGTTTTCTTTTTTTTCTTTTCTAGAACCAAGCCATGGTCAACAAAGTCAGAAATGTCATAAATACCTCCAGTCACTGGTCCTCTACTGGTACGTGAATGTACAGATAATGCCTAAATCTCCCTCTCAACACTGGGACAGCATACCATAACATTACCTGGATGGATGAAATGGCAGGACATATGCGGGCAGTAGAAACTTATGATAATGAGGCATGATTCCATCACTTACTACTTCATATTCTAGCTTCTGCTACCCAGGAAGACCAGTTGGAACGAGTATATGACATTGAACATTTGGATCACACATGGTTCTGACAAAGACAAAGTTAATCATGGGAACAAAACAAACGGACGATACAGCAATACAAAAAAAATAAAATATGATCAATGGCGCTGGAGTTTCCTTTCCCTTCTACCCTTGACCTCAAGAAAGGGCAGATGTGGGGAAGTGTTACATAGTAGGTAGAAGTAGAACATTTAAACGTCACTAGCATCTGGAACAGCTGCATTATAGCTATCATAAAGGATAATTAACTACGTAAACTGAAGAATCCTCACCAGAAAAGCTTTGCGGTCGAAGTAGTAATGAGGTATTTAGTAGTGAGACCTTACTCAAACTGAGGAAAGAAAGACCGTCGTAATATTCAATCGAGTATTCGTAAGTTGACATACAGTCGCCATACGACTGACAGGATTGGAGACAAGTTTGCTTGGGATATTAGGCAAGACATTAGCAAGGACTGGTATCTATTCACGTCACATGCCAAACTCTTAAAGACGTTCTTACAAATGAACTACTTTCATTTTCTCCTATTTCCTCACTTCCTTCTTTGCACTGTGTGCTGATCGCCAGCGAGATATCTATGAATCTAGGATACCAGTAGTGGAATCATGGAAGTTTAAAGTTAGACGCTCCCCCATAAGGACATATACCATTGGATGCGACATACTCGCACAGACAGTGGAACACACAAGGTCTCTGCTTTTATTATTTCTTGGAACCACTCTACAGTACGCTTTAATAACTAATATCAGAGCTAAAGACGGGGGACAGCAATCGAATTCGAGTCTTTTATCATCTAGCTAGAGATGAACGGTACGCGAAATACGCTCAGAAAAAAAAAGCCTCCGGCTCATAAGTAACGAGCTAAAAATTGTCTTTTACAACCCTGGTTAGAAACTCTGATTAGGATACAATGGCGCGATAAGAAATCACGAATAAACTGTACCCTAAGGCAGCAACAATGATACAAAACTGTTTATACAGAAATTCCCCCACGGAAAAGAAGAATCATATACAAGCATATTAAAGGGTTAAAGAAGGTCGAATAAGCTTCGGGTATCTTAATAACCGAGTAAAGATGCAAGAGCTTATTTAAGCCAGACAAATGAGGTAGCACACGGTCAGAAATTTTAGAACCACTTATTTGCACACAAGTCTGGAAAACAGGGTACAACACCAACAGAAGCGTGGAGGATAAAGGGAATTGGAAAATCATTGTCAAAATTGCAAGGTAGCGCGAAATCTTTGCAGACTGCAATAATTGTGAGAGGACCCAATCTTCTATAGCTCAGCAAACTTACTAGCGCAGTTATTGTTATACAGTACAACTCAAAGACTGCTACACACCCTTTCTCATGCAGAATTGAACAAGTCAGCGATTTACAAATAACACCAGGACATAAAGATAGATATTGACCCTCAGACAGAAACACATAGGCAGTGTACCTTAGTTGAATGGAAGGAATCGTTAAATACAAATTCGTTTGATTTTGAAATAGAATCATTGATAGGATACATAGGAGGACACCCACATACCTGACAACCTTTGGGATTAGGGCTTAGGGGTGGCAACCCCACCTAATTTAACGTGTCAATCGTGGAAAGCTTTGAACGGCAACTTTAAGTGTGGGGCAGTTGAAGGAGAGCAAATAAACCTTTGAAGTGGAAGAAGGAAGTACGGAATGGGTTTGTTTTATCAACACTTTATTGTTAAAAGTCATTAGAACAGGGTGATGGCCAGACAACTAGTGGGCGTGTCAAGAGGAATAAGATGGGAGACGACATTTTTTACTAATGGGAGATCGGGATTATGCAGTGAATTGACTGGCTAGACATTAATTATACACATTCGGAAAAAAAATATAAACTTTAAGTATGTGGTGGGTTGAAAACATCAACTAAAGAAAGACGAGGCCATTAACGCTCAATGTGAGAAACTTGTGGCATATAGTAAGGTATCTGCAACCTGGATACTCAGATGCTTCACATACTAGGATGAATAATGCTAACTCAGAGGGGAGTCAAGCAGAAAACAACAGAAACAAAGAGAAATCCAAAGATGAAACGCTTCTTTTAGTCTAATACAACATCTGAAGTCTATCAGTACAGGCACACAGCACTAAAAATTAGCTATTATTACAGAATGCTGTTTGCTTTTCTGGTTGGCATTCTCTTTATGGTGCTGGAATGCTGGAGAGTTAAGAGAAAGGATAATGACGAAATAGTTTTTTACAAACATGCCTTAAGATAAAATTCTCGAATCTTTTGAGCGAATCATCCAACAGGATTGTCTTATGCGGAGCAAGATAAGAGGACTATGTACACACATATAGTGGAGATGCTGGAGTGGGTTTGGCATTGTCTCAGAAGAAGAGACCGATGGCATCACATGAACTGTATCGCTATGGGGATTGAAGGGAAACGAAAGAGAGGGGCCGACACAAAAAAAACTTGGCGAGATAGGATGTAGAAGTGAGATGCAAAAGAATGAACGGGTTGGGGAGTGTTACGAAGGATGGGTCCGTTAGGGCAAAGTGGATTCTTTAATTTGATGTTGATTAGCAATGACGCTCCACATGGTTAGTGGGCCTGATGCTTGATCGAGTTGGGGCTAAGGATCAAAGAGAGAAAGGAGATGAATTCATAATACGCTTGCCATAAATTTGGAATAATAGGTCTAAAAACTGGAAGTATTGAGGTTTCGCTTATTGTATTGTATTGGAAACTTTTTGACTGTGTTTGATTATAAAAGAAATAAAATACTAGTGTTACATGCTATTTAAAAAGAATTTAGACTCAGGGGCCTTAAGCAAAAAGATTGTTTTTGTTTACGAATGATAAGGAAATTCGCGACACCTCTACGCTTGACTCAAATTCGTTCTGCGCGCCTTGTTTAGAAAATAAAGAATTCTCCATTGTCTAAGTATTTATTAAGACGTCTTCTATACAGCGGTAGGTAAACTTGAATGGGAGGGGGATTATATACTCGTATCTTTAGAATATCAGCTCTTAAAGATTAGTTTGATAAAAATAAGTTGGTTTTTTGGTTTCAGAGCATTTGTAATCTCCGGCATAAGTGCTAATGAATATCGTCATTTGTTACCTTGCCAGTTGGTTTGTAAGGTAAGTAAGGATGTTACACGTATTGAGGCATATTGGGAATATGGTGGTTAGCAGTGGTGTTTATGCTCGTTTTCCTGACATTTCCATCAATCACAGGGTGCAAGATTCAACTAAATGATTTTTTGAAGAGGTTTATTCATTTCTAATGACCAAATTGTGGTTCGATCATGAGTTTCCCAATATAGGGCAATTTTATTATAGAGTGTGGGTTTCATGATGGAAAACTTTCATCTTTTAATTTTGGCGCTTTTAATTTTTTTAACGTGACTGTCGACATTTAGTGTTTAAATACTTCTTTCTCTCCCCTGGTCATTTATTATATTGTCTTATAATCATTCCTGTGCACTCTAACTACCATGTAGTGTGATTCGACCAGAGGTATCCTGCTCAGCGATTAACTGCTTTAATGCAAATAGAGGGGATGACATAAATTGAACATTTACGGATATGGTTGAACAAACTATTATGTTTTAAAATATGGGCGCCCAAAATGGAACATGTGTCATGAATATTTCAAATAGACGATGCGTAGAAGTATTGTAACACAAAACAAAGTTATTATGTTTGTTGCAGCGTTGTCGGTTGTAGTTATAAAAAAACATACATGTTGGAACTATCTTGGGTTGCCCGAAGATTCAGGCTCTTGGTAACGGTCGATAGCGAGCTCTTGTTTTCTATTGTTTACAACTGAAGGACAATGATTGAGGCGAAACGTCGAGAATCGTTTTGTTTGGACGCCATTTGGGGTAATGGATCCATGCCGTAGAATTTTAAAAAATATGAAATGTAATATTGGAGCATTGCAGGAACAATGTGATGTGCTATAGCTTGGTGGAGTGGTGGAAGATACAAGTTTGTAAAGTTTGAAAAAGGTGGGGGTAGCCAAATTAGGATATATGGCTTTACTTGAATAGAATATAGCAAGCTTGTAAGTAATGTTTTTCAGGGTCGACAAAAACGAAGAAAAGGACTAGGAACGAAGTGAAAATTACGTGGGAATACATGAAAAAAAAAATAAATAAAAGAAGCGTGGAAAAAGTGGGTTGATAACCCCTTAGGTGAGTAGTGAAATAGCTAGTAATCCGGGGTGTGGAAAAAGCGAGTGTGATTACGTAATAATAACCAAAACGGAATGAACGAAAAACTCAAAAACGGCGAACGAACAGTGCTGACGGAGGGTGAAGGGTGGGCTGATAGTGACGGGGAGAGGTGTGGGTAGGCAAAATAAAATTAGAAATAAAACATTGTGTTAAAGGGTCGCCTCACTAAAACAGTTCTTATTTTAAAACCAGTAACAGAGTAATGGGATAGGTGGCTTGCTCCTTAACTATAAGTTAAAAGAATGTAAATAAGTGGGGTTAGGTCTCTTGAATATTCAAGCTTTGAAAAGGTAGATGAAAAACAGTAGATAGAAATGCAAAATTGAAACAATGAGACGAAACCACACGATGTCTGATTTGAATAATACATTTAAAAAAAAAGAAAAGAGAAAAGCGAAAGTAACGGAAAAATAGGTATTCCTGGCAGGCTCTGTTTGTACTGGTCATTACATGGCCTTAGGGGTGTAGCTTGTTTAATTTTAGTTTTATTTCATTGATTATTTCTGTCGAATTTAGTCTGTAGGAACATGACCTTTTAATACACATACGAGAAAGTTTGTTGAGGGGTTTGAGTTGGGTTAGGGTTAGGCGTTGCCTCGATCCTAAAGGTACCGGGTTTTTGATTTACCCGTACGAGGGCAAAATATAATCAATGTATGAAATTTTTTTTTTGAACAAATGAGTCTATGATGTCATATTCTCGGCCATAGTATCTGGGTAGTGAGATCTGTGGCTAGCATCTCGGAAAAGGCGAACCTAAAGATGGGGTCGCTTTGTTGCAATTTGCGCACGTTAAAAAAATCAATCTCCGTTGGTAATGTAAAGCGTAGGCCATTAGGTACCGCTTGCAAATTTAAAAAAATTAGGAAGCATATTGGCATGATGAGAGAAAGGAAAGAGGGAGGAGGGGATAGAGAAGATAAGCGGACAGATATTGACGGGCCTGCGTGCCCAAATTTTAACCGTTTAGAAAATAAAAGTTCTCTCGCTCGTTCTATATCACAGCGTTTTGTTTCTCCATCTTTGTTCACACTGGGTGCTTGTTGGTTCTAACATGCTTACCTTAAATCAGGGCTTTTCGGTACCAGGGGGTTAGTCGCAATTGCACGCCAAAGCAAATAATTATACACTTTGAATCCAAGACAGATGAAGGTTCCTCTTTTTATGGATGTGGATGAAGAGAGAGCCGAGGTATAATTGGATGTGGTCTACTTTTATTTCCACGTTAAATGTAATATCTCATGATTCTAATCTGGCGATTGTGTAATGGAAAACGTGGGCGTTGGTAGGTTTATCGTTCTGGGGTAATATCTGTAGTAGTCAATACCAAGGCGGCTCTTGTTGGGTATCCTCAGGGTATAAGAGTTAGATGTGGCACACTCAAAAAAACAAGGAAAAAAAAACTACAATCCAAGAGAGAAAAGAGGACAAAGAAAGAACGAGAGAATACATTCAAATAGATAAAGATGTTATGGAAAGAATTAGGTAAAAAAATAGAATGGGATTGTGTTACGTTTCCTTTGTAAAGCGGTGCATTACTATAAGAATTGGTTGAGGGCACAACAGGAACGTGCACGCAATAAAATCTGAAAATTACAACGCACTATTGTATTGATGGTGACGTTGTTTTGTTTAAAATAACTGATTATGTATGCGTTGCTGGGTGTGAAAGTTCTCTTTTTCGCGCTTGTGCCACTTCGAGGTTTTCGGATGGCGTGTGAGAGCCCTGAAAAGCTGTGTATGTCGTGTGCATGTTTACAAGATTCTTTCAATGATCGTTTTAGTGCTTATGTGAGACTGGATGGCTAATAAAAGGAGCGTATGTTCATTTAAAAATAAATGGGACTGTTTTCGACGATGTCACAATGACAGTTTAAAACCCTCGGACAGAGAGTTTGACCACTTATGACGTTTATTTGCTCAAATCTTTGTGTTTGATAATCTCTATTAAAATCGCCATGGTTATCGTATTTCATTCCAAGTGGCGCCTAAGTTTGTCAGTGTCAATTAAATGTATGTATTTTACTCGAAGTGAACTTCACTCTATTCGATTCTTAAATGTTGTTTGGTGGTAGTTGGTTCTAGTTTTATTATTTCAAGGATCAATACCAGTAAGCAAATATGCCAGAACCACACGTAAAGGAAGCAAAGAATAGTAATATATCTCCTAAGATTTTATATCATCATTTTTATAATTATAATTTTCTTTTTGTTCCTTTAGAGTTAGAACCACACTTAAGTCATCCCTTGCAGAAAGCGGTAGAAGTAGCACATCTTTGCTTGTTTTGTGGCAGAAACCTGTTGTATAAATTCATTATTAATTCCTTGTATGAATTGTCTGAGGAGGTAGTAGTATAGAATTTTCGTATTTTTTAGAAAACATTGAGAACTACACTGGTTATATTAGAAATAGTTGTCGTCACAATAATGCTGATAGAGTGGGTTGAGTATGGGGTCTGCGCTTACCTAACCTGTTAAAACAACAGACCTAAATCTAGCACTGTATTAAAGGACATATAACAGTTAAAAGAGGATATTGTGTGAGGAAAAAGAAGAACATATAATTAACGTTTAGAGAGACAACAGGGAATTTTAGAAAAAATATGAGAAGGGAATTTCTAGCTTAAACTGATAATAAAAAACCGTAAAATTGATTCTTTAGCTAGTGTGAAAGATATAAAGATATTGTAAGTGTTCTGGCCGCATGAATGTTGTAAGAGTGAGTATAATTTAAAACGCGAACGGCGAGTTAATTTCATAACCAGAGAGAGCGGTAAGTTAATTTATAATGGCGAAAGGGAGATAATTTAACGACGGTAGGCGGGAGATACTTTTAAAGGTGGAGAGAGATAGATATTTTAAAAGGACATTATATGTTTAAGTTCTTTAAAAGATGTAAAACAAAGATTGTGGTGGAGAAAACAATAGAAACTATTTATGTTTTTTGGGTATTGGGGGGGGGGGGGGGTGGGGGGGGGGGGGGGGGGTGGGGGGGGTCGGGGGGGCGGGGTCAAGTGAAACAAGGGAGTAACCAGGACAAAAAAGTAGTTTTTTGGCCATGTTTTTTTAGAAATGGAAAGAGGATTAAGTCGAACGTTGGTTATTCTGACTTGTCCAGGTGTCTCTGTCAGTATTTTAATTCGGTGGCGTGTTTAAGAATAATAAACGATGTTAGCCGGTAGAAAATATGAAAGCAGGGGGAACCAGGGAGTGGATTTTTGGGGATTTTTGTTGAATTGATCTTTTGAGGATGGCATATTTCTATTGTATTCAGTTGGGTTTAGCTTTCGAATTTTCCTTGATTACCTAAATCACAGAGGTCAGTTTTAGCAAATTTGTTTTTGTTATGATGCAGGGTTACAGCCAATCCTATGATAAGTCCACTCGGTGCAAAAAACATTCCAGAATGAATATAGTAGCGTAGTTTGAAATTAACCCTTTGAAACCTTTCGGCATTCCCAAAGGGTAGCGTTACAGTATTTGGGGAATAACTAAGGCATACAACAATGTGAAAACCTACTGAGCGTGACAATGCAGTTTTGGTTGGGGAATCCCAGGGTGAAGAGACAAGAGAAATAAAGAGGAAAATAAGGATGTGAATAATTTGGGAGTTGGATTTAGACATACTAAAGAAGGTTCTGTCGTTGTGGGCGTGACAGGGGCTTTTAGTGAGGTTTTTTAGGCTCACAGAAAATAGGAATTTTCTGCAGGAAAAATGTGTGATAGTGCCAGTGTCTGAGACGGCTTAATGGTAATTCCAATTAGTTAAAGGCTGTGGATGATTGATCTCGAAAAATAGTACGATGAGGAGGGGACGGAATTAAAGGCATGGTTGTTTGTACTAACAGTGATATTAAATAAACAGGAAAACAGATTTTATCTTAACATGATAACAAATTGACAAGTAGCTTTCAAATAAATTTCTTATTTTTTACTTTTAGTATATACCATAATTATCTTAAATGTAAAAGGGATTCTGTGATGTTGTAAAAGGATGTAATGAATTGTAAGGTTTACATATCGTTTACAAATATTTATATTTATTACTAGATATGTGAATATATTATTAACAAGTTTCAATTATAGCTGGGAAAAATATTATTCGTGTGCTGTTAATTCATTATAGTACTGTATCAGCTGTTGCTGTTATTAAGGATTTTATACGTTTTAATCAGCTTATCGTGTTATTAGTATAATTTTTCCATATGACTCTTACTTATCTGTTTCTTATGTAGCTAGAAGTCACGTTTTTTACTTGACTTGATTTGATACAAATGCCCGACAAGATCGGCTACTAATGTGTAATATCATCTCTTAGAAGTGCTGTACTTCTTGCTTGGTTTGGTGGATCACAACATACGTGTTGATCGTTTGTTAGCCATCAAGCCTGAGGGGGGGACTAAAGATGTAGAGTATTGGGCTACCTCTATGTCTCTGGGTACGGTTCCAGCAGCTGGAGTGCAGACCCCACAACCGATCTCACGTTTTTATGATAAGCTAAAAAACATGTATACAAGCAAAAACATCAGGGCGATCTAATTTTGTCATCTTAGCCCTCTATTTCATTTTGTATTAAGCGATATGAGCGTTGTCTCAGTGTCTGATGTGGGATGATGACCATGGATCAGTAGGATTAGAATCGGAGACCAAGACAGGTGTTTACTGCAAAACACATTTTTTGATAAATACTAACATTGGATTATTACTATATAAATTCCATGCATGCAAATCAATCTCAATAATATAAAATTCAATAATGAATACATTCCATAATATAAATTAAATATGACATACATCAATATATGTTTACTAGGTGTGATTTACAAACCATTTTTTCCTTCCCTTTAAGACTAGGCCTTTGGACAATTGCTATTACTATATTTAACAATATAGTTATGTTATCTGATAGGAGTTAGGGAGAGGGACTGTTTGGTGATTTATCAGGTGTGGGTTGTATGCGGACATAGTTTCGGACGTTAGACGACAAGAAAAAGATTGTGCTCTAGCAATGTGTTTTGGTTATATTGAGTTGGTATCTCGAGATATTAGATAAAGTTTGGGCAATAGATTGTGTCTAACAGGATGTTTGGGTTATATTGAGTTGGTTGAGCTAATAGAAGTGACAGTATAGGAGAAATAGAGTGAGTCCTATATCGGACTGCTTTGGGGTTATATTGCAAGTTTGGCTTGAGATAATAGAGTAAGTTATAGGAGACAATAGGTTGAGTCTAAAAAGGACTGTTTTGGTTAGTATCGGCAGTTGGTTTATATGACTGATAATGGATTGAAAAGTCTATGTCTGGAGGACATTCATTATGATGTTTAGCGTCGAAGTATGTTGGCGATTGTTATTGGAGGACCAATAGATTGGGTATGAGTCTTCTTTTAGTCGTTCTCAATTCAAATCCTGTGTGTTTGGGTAGTGTAAGGTTTTGTTTTGGGTGAGTTTTTCTTTTAGCTTGTGTAAACGACTTTTCAATAGCATTCCAATTGATTTATAGGCTGTCCTTTTTTGTTATACTTTGGTAATGGTGCACACAGAGAGTTAAAAGTGGTGCTACGTCTTTGAATGAACCCATTATGACCGAATATGATCTATTTTTTTTTACGTTTGAGGTCTGCGGGTTTGCCTTCTTTAATTTCTATTATTTGAGAGCTAGGAAGAATATGACAGTTAGTAATAGGGTGACCTATGATTTCCAACTCTACAAATGATATAGCACTTGGTTGGGGCCGTGCAGTGAATCATGCTAGTTTTGTAAAAACATGGGTGCGAGAGACTATTAGTGGTTTAAATGTGTATGTAGGACTAGACATGCATCATAAAGTTAGGTGTTTATGGGGTTTTGTAGAGGTTCCTGTACTTTTCCTATATTCTTGAAAAGATTACTTGGAGCTTTTTAGCCCAGGGTTTTTTAACGTACATTAAACTGTTTAGTGTCCGTCTGATTTATGATGCAGCATTTTCTTAACTTTGGTTTCATGGTATTTGTCTAGTCATCCGTGTTATATTAATTGATAAATTATAGCTTATTGTGTAGAGAAGTGGGTTGGTTGCTTGGTAAAGGGTACACTGAGTTTCTGCTGATGGTAAGTTCCGGTAAGTCAATAATAACCTGTGTACCATCGGTTTTACCTCAATAGACATGGGATAGGGGAGAGTCTGGAATACTTCAGAGATATTTTTTCTCTTAAAGATAATCATACTTCTCCACTTAGTGCTTGGGCTTTGATTGGGTTTATTGGGTATTGTTCTCACTGCTTATCGGGGTCTAGGGTGGGTAACTTATGTGTACTCTATCAAGATTGTCCGTCCATGGGCTTATCTGTGCAGACATCTGGATGGGTTTCCAAATTCTCGTGGAACCTTTTTCTTTATTGGTGTTAAATGTTTCACTAAATATTATTATTATATTAATCTTAGTGTTGTGAGTGGAGTATCATAGAGTTGAAGTGGTATACACGAGCAATTTCTGTTCGTATGGTAGGGTCTGATAGTTGCCAATTGGATGATTCTTGTATAGTATTTTTGAAGAAGATTGGACATGATATACCTTCTCCTTTCTCCTTTCTGTCAATTTATTTAATTGGTTGGAAAGAGTTTTCCTAGTTATGATAACGGTATGTTTCCATAATGAATTTATTATTGTGTCATGGCAACAGTAAATAACATTTTTCACCTTCAGTTCTATATCTTTAGCTTTTTTGTTGTAGTAGGAAGTATGCTTCATCTGGCCTTTTTAAGTTATATTGGCGGTTTCCAAATGCTTTTACAATGAGAAGATGTCATCGTTGACGGACTGGTATGAGGGACAGAGGTCATGTTTTGCTTTTCATAGTTCCAGTCGCGCAGATCACTTGCTTAGTCGGACTTTTATTGGTCTTCAAAAAACATGTAGTGTGGTGCAATCCAGATGAGTTTAGTGGGGTATTCTTTTGATATTAGTGAAGGGGTCAAGTATGTAATCCAAGTATATGTTTTTACTCAGCCAGCTTTCTAAGGATTGAATGTGAGTTAGCACTTGAACGCTCTATTGACGTTCCTTGGTTGGTTAGGGATACCAATGATAAGTGCATGGTTGAAATCTATCCGGAATTATTTTGTTGTAAGCTTCCTTTAATGAGATCATTGTCAGTAATTATTGTTGGGGAAACCTTATGGGTGAATATTGTCAACAGTGACTTGAAATGTTTGATTCTATAGTGAATGGCCCGATGCTTCTATACATTGAGGCAAGCTCATTCAACGAGGTTAACGATATATGATTTCTCTATCTTGGATTCCTAGTGAGGGGTCAACAAATATCTCCATGCAAAGTTATACGGTGGTCCATATAGGATTTCTCCCAGTGTTGTGAGTAGCAGCTATGTATGAAGTTGTATTGGCTTTCTGGACAAGAATCCTTAAAATTTTTTTATTGTCTCTGTTAATCTTGGCCAAAAGTTGTGCCAGGCTAAGCTTTGTCTTGGGCTATTCCATTAAGTCATGAGGTTATAGCATGTCTCGTATATATTCTCTGTACGATTTTGGAATCAAAAGGATGTAATGCACTTTAGGTCCTGTTTCAGTTTTTAGTATAGTAGGCCATTCTTTAGGATTACAAGTTTTTCTTGGAGGGTTATGGGGTAGGCACATTTGCCAAAACAGGCTTTAATGTGCGTCTGCTGGCGTGGCATTTTTATTCTTATGGATCGGTATTGATAGGATTATCATCCCATTTTCTGGAAGCTTCCTGGTTTGGGACTGCTTGCCATAACTAAAGGTTTATAGGTTTACAAGGAAAAATTACTACAAAAATCACAAACGGGTTAAATAGGGGATAGGTCATCTTGTTGCTTTGATTTTATTCCCAATGCGATGAGAACTTATGTTGATTGAGCTATGGGTGTGTCATGTTTTGCTCTCTTGGATCGTGTCTTGATTCACTGTTTTATGTGGTTAATTGTAAGATCTCCACTAGAGAAGAAACAAAAATGACTCAAAGTCAATTTGTATCATATATAAAACAGTACTTGAGTTGCCATTTCACGGTCAATTCTCCAGAAGGGGGTATGATGGAAGTCTTTTTGGATTATGCATTTTTCTTCTGATCTCCTGTCTGCTAAGGACATGGTCTTGATGAGGGTGATTCTTCACTTTTGCAGTCGCAGTATTGTGCGGTATACTCATTTAGACAAAAGTTTTAACCCTCTTTCTTCCTTCCGGTAAGTGTCTTATGCGATCTTAGATGCGTTTTTGTCTCTCTATGGTCAAACTTTGTTTGTTCTTGTTGGTAGGTTTTAGTTATATTGGTTTATGTGTTGTGATTGATTGATGTTTTTAGTTTTTTATTTCCTATTATTCTGCTAGTCGTTAGAAATTCTCAAGCTAAACAGTTACATATTTCATCTCTCTGCTCCTTATTTCTAAGATTAAACGTCCTCAATTCTTGAGGCATGGTGGGGATATTACTTGGTCATTCATTTCATTTACTTTCAGATCTGACCAATTTCATAATATACTCCATTTTTCCACAATAAGTTTCCCGTCTATGCGCGAATTGGTGTTAGTTACTCCTGGAAGAAGTTTTTTATGAGGGGTTGTTCGGATTTTCTTTCTATCTGATCGTGAGTTCTTTTGTATCTCATGCTTTGATTCCTGGATTTCAGATTTTCTGGTATTCTTGAGAGTTTCAAATATACATTTGTCGTAGGAAAATCTCAAATCTGAGATAGTTTAAGACTATTTTTCCTTTCACTAGCCATAGGTAGTGGCAAGTTTCTGTATCAATCAGGTACGACTTTTCAATGGCGTCCTTCTATCTCGCAAACAAAATGGGTAGATGTAAATTCATGGATATGAGGTGTCTGGATGGAGTATTCTAAGAGTGGGTGAGTAATTATATGCCAGTATTTGCTGAATTTCAAGCTCTTTTAATCTCAAGATGGTTTCTCTGCTTGTTAATTTACCTTTCTCAGCTTCACCTCAATTTTTTGGTTCAATTTATTATTTTTGGTTTTCTCTCTCAGGTTCCAGTCTTTTTTTCTCTTCCAGCTCTCAAGTCTTTGGGCTTTTTAGTTGTTTTGTTTTCTCTCAGCTTCGTTTTTGGCTTTGCTTGCCAACCGTTTCTTTCAGACTCTAAGTGCAACTTTCTTTTTCCCTATTCCAGTGATGTGTTGGTATTTGTTGTGATATAATGGTGAGGATGCATCCTGTTCATATTTATTTTTACCAAATTGCATTGATGCAGTTCTGAACTTTATTAGATCGACATTGGCGTTACTTAGATAGGGTATGTATATTTAACTAATAACCAAGAAAATTGTAATTAAAAGTAATTATTAATTGAAACAAATAAGATTTCGTGCAATTTGTGGCATCAACTATTTATGAGTACTAAATGGTACTTCTCTAGAACCACATATATTTTTTAAAAATCCTAAAATAGGAATTTTTTTCAAAAATCTTTATCTTATGTTACAATTATGGGTGGACAAGAAGACTGGTAGAATAGATGAATAGACTAATATGGCTTCAAGATATACAGAAATATCCAGGTACGGCCCCAGTGATGGCGGTGAGGTTTTATTTGGCTTCACAGGAAATAGTAATTTTGCAAGAAGAAAATGGTTGAACTTACTGTGTTGAGAGGGGATTTGGTATCCACAAATTTTTGTTGTAACGGCGGTGATTTGTATTGATTCGAAACAATAGTAGTGAGGGGACCGACATTAAGTGCCACCTCCGTGTGTAACTAATGTGTTATAAAAAAACACAGCGAAAAGATTTTTTTAACAATGATATAAATTGACAAGTCGTTCATATACTAATTTTTCTTACTTATTTATTTCGTATATAACATTATTTGTGTGAAAGGGTGATGTATGAATAAAATTGGCTGCTAATGAATTCTGTAGTCTTACATTGGATTTACCAAATATATTATATTTATATGATGTGCAAATATATTCGAAAAGTTTTTCCAATTATTGGAATCATAAAATTATTTATGTGTTGTCTGTTAATTCATTATAAGTATGATATGCAGTTGTGCTGTTAATTATAGGTTCATAAAAGTTTTATCAGCTAATGCTTGTTATTTAAGTTAATTTATCACATATGATTTTATTATTGTTCTTTGCTACGCTAATTTCATTCTTTTTCATTCAATTGATTAGATTGTTGCTCACAATGCACAGACAGGAATAATGGATTATAAGTGTGTCATATTATATTATGACGGTGTATGTCCTTCTTGGCATGGTTGACACACAAACACATCAGTGTTTGTTCGTTTTATTAGCATCTGGAGATCTGGCGGGAGACTAAATGGACTGTTCTAGAGTTTGCCAACTCATATGTCTGCGGTGTAGTTCGGCAAGGCTGGATTGACGACACGACTTCAGAGTTTTTATGACAGTTATTAAAAACCTTGTAATCAAGCAAAAATAGGGGCTAATTTCGTTCAAGCACCCACCTATTTTATTGTTATGGTTATGGAGTGTCTAGTGACGTGTGTACGGATGAATGGATCTATTGGTCAGTATGATTAAGCCAATTAGGAGCCAAGAAAGGTTTTTACCTGCAAAAAACATTCTTTTGATAAATAATCATGGATTTCATCAAAATATCAAATTCATTGGCATGAATAATTTAATTACATATAATTCTATAATGAATATTCCATAATATAAATTAAATAAATGGGAATTACATAATTTAATATGTAATAGTGAGATACAAACCATCTCCTCAACTATAATAACAGCATCTTGACACAAGTGCTATAATAGATTAACAAAATGTTATTGGTTCCTTAATGATAGGAGTATAGATGCAGACGAGGATGTTTTGGCTGATCATATAGTTGGAGTTAATTGGGCAATAGTTTGGTAGTTAGAACGAGGACACTAGATTGAGTTTAAAAGGATGTTTTCGGATTTATTGCAGTTGGTCTTGAGCATATTAAAAGATTTAAGTTATAGAAAAAATTTAGGACAAATTTAGAATACAGCATGTATGAAAATATGTTGCAGTTGGTCTTAGATAAATAGAGTGAAGTTATTTAAAAGAATCAGAAGTTGAGGTTAAAAAGACGTTACATTGGGTAAATTAAAAAGTGTGGTCTGAGATACCAATCGAGTGAGTTAGAGGAGGCCATAGTTGAGCTCTAACTCGGAGTTGTTTGGAACGTTATATGGCATTTGGTCTTATCATGAGAAATAGGATTGCAAAGTCATTGAAGAGACAATAGGGTATGTTTAAGGAGAAATAGATTGAGGATGAGTCCTATTAGTCTGTCTATTCATTATAAATAGGATATTACAAGTATTTAGATATTCCAAGATACATTCGGAGACCGAGTAGAGGTGAGTTAAATTTTAACTAGCATAATCACGGATACAACATTATAGGACCTGCTGATATGAGAAAGCAACTGGTTATCGAAAATATATGCAACTGTACAGATTCAAACAAATAACAGAATAATTTTCACTTCGATTACCAGCGAGGGCCCGGTGAGGTCATTGACTCCAGGGTAGGCTATAAAGACTATTAAAGGCTTCTCCTTTCCAGTGGATCGGTATCTAAGTGTACGAGTGCTAATTTGTTGATTATAAACAAAAGTCCCGTCCGCCATTATCCCCCCCCCTAGGTGGAATAATAGTTAAAAAAAACAAAAAAAAAAAAAATCAAAGACATAAAATCCCCCCAAAGTCCCCAGTACCATGTTTCATACGCTTAAATCTTATAAAGTTTTATTCCCCCCCCCTGTGCACAAGATGGGCTGACCCATGTCCCCCCCCCCCTCTAGAGACTCGGTCACAATCGTTGGCATCGTAAAATAATAACAATGACTGCAAAAAATGTAATCAAAATAGTGAATTAGTAAACAAAAAAAAAAATACACAAAAAAAAAAAACGACAAAAAACGTTGATCAAAAAAAAAAAAAAAAAAACAAAAGACAGTAGTTTTTCAACAAAAAAAGCAAAAAAAAAAAAACACAAATAAAACCCATACCCACAACAAAATCACACTGTAAACAAAAGGATTGAGACTATTCGAGATAACAACCGAGAAGAACACATACCGGAGAATGCTTTTTCAAAAAGGACCAGTGTTTTTAGCAAAAAAAAAAAAAAAAAAAATGGTTTCCCAGGACATTAGATTTGCAAAAAATCAACGTAAACTAAAAACAAAACTCATTGAGTGTTAGAACTGTATTCTAAAATGTAAACCATTTACACACGATAGCAACAGCTAAAACACTAAAACAAAAAAAAAAAAAAAAAACAATTTAAAAGAACATAGAAAAAAAAACAAAAACAAATAAAAAACAACAACCACCAAAGTGTTGATTGTAAAAGACAAATTCACAACCCAAAAAAAACCACAGATAGAGTATTTAATATTGTACAGTTAAAAAATAGGAAAAATGTGTGTTAATGCATTGAGTGTGTAATCAGGCTAAATTGATTCGATTGGTCTTCATATGATCCGTTTGTTAAGGTCCAAAAGAAAGTCGTGGAGTGAGCACACAGGGGTCCACTGTGTCTCTAAGCCCGCCCCTTCTTTCTCGGGTTAGGACGTATGATCTCACTGTATTGCATAAGAATGTCCTACAAGTTGTAATACTGGTAGCTTATGTTCGGAGTGTGGGTAATCAACTTCTAACACCCGAGGACTTCTGATGACCCCCAAAACTTTTTTCCCAATACTGAGTAACGAACGACGATATACAGTCTTAAAAATGTTTAAAAATAAAATATCAGGCGTATGATCAATGAAACGTATAAATTGTTGATCGTATGAAAAATGTCCGGTTGTAATCCAATAACTGGAAGACGTTAATGCGTACAAGGACTGGACATATCTTCACGAACTGTTCACTTAATATGTACAACACCCCCAACTTGGAGTTACCCCCCAATCGCGTGATTCACCCAATTAAACTATTTATGAGTCTAGATTCCCATAGAGTGCGCTTAAGGAGATGTGTTGGGCACTTGATATAAATTATGAGAGACCTTACAAACTTACCTCCGCCCCCTTACACCCCCGGTCCCCCCTCCACCCCCCCCCACGCCCAGGGCAGTACCCACCGCGCCCGTGCCCTTGATATGAGTTACAATCACATCTGTGACCCGGCAAAATGCATCTCAAACAAACACAAGTCAGGAGTGATTTGCAAATTTACACTAAATCCAGGTAGTCCCAATACCCCATCCACCATACAAGGGTTCTATCGCACTATCCACACCAACTGGATCCAGTACACCACACACAGCACATCAAAGCCTGCTGTCACCCGCCTTACTTGAGGTACTCACACCTCAAACTATATCACACACTTACACAAACGAAACACACCAAACCCCCAACGGCGATTCAACAATCCAAAACATGTCGTTTTTGACATACTAAACATAAACTGAGATCCCAAACAACCAAACCAACGTAGCTGTGTAAATATCATCACTCCGATGGGATGAGACAGGGCACTATTCGTAAGTTTTCACAAAAATATATGGTGACGGGCCCTAGTTGATGCCTAATTTCATAAAGCACTCTCAGTTCGAACTCTTATAGGCGATGTTAAATTATTGTGACCCCATGGATCCCCAGGGTGTGCACATGGAAGTAATGTGATGGGCCCATCACACCCGTCAAAACCAGATGACCCGGCCACCCACACGGAGCCCCTCACATGAACTACAACGTCATTCCCAGTCATCAGTCTATGGTGTACTAGCTACCCACCCCCACCCCCCCCCAAACATTATTAATAGCCCCACCAAAAGACACGATCCCTTGACCCCCGAAACCCCCTAGAACCACAGGGTTTACCCTCGGATAAAGGTATCAAGGGATTACAGAATAAGACAACAGTATTAATACCCGCATTCAAGCTTGTTGGTCTGGATTGCACTAACTTCTTTTCATAGCAGAATCATTGCAAGAACCCTGAGTTTGATGCATACAGACTATAAAAATTACTTTGGCAATTACTCGAAATTTACATCTGAGGTCATGATTTAGAAGATGTTACATGCCATCAAAGTAGGGCTATGTAAGAACTGAATCATCTTTCTGAATGTAATTCAATGGTGAAATGAATGTGCTAGATCGACATATTGAAGGAATCTAAACGAGTCGAATGAACGATATAATCAATCGAATAAAACACGAATAGTAAGAGTAACCATCTGAAATTCGAATGATAGATGGATAAATTGTAATGAATGAATTCATTAATGTGGGTGGGACATCGTAACGAATTTACAATTGAATTGTTGCTTGTGACGCAAACGAAACAGAAAGCAATGAAGAAATGACCCGAATTAATCGGGCTGGAACGATCAGAAAGCGGAAACAAACGAACGAATGTATATGAAAAAGCCCCGATCTGTTCGGTTTCAACCGCTTATGACTCCTGGCTTTAGGTTTTTGAACTGTTAAGTTTTTAATTGCAGTAAAAAATAAACAACTTTGTCGATGCAGGGATATACTTTTCCCAATAAGTTAAAAACGAAAAGTTGTCTGTTGCGTTCAAAAAATTTGACTAAGGTCCCTTCTATTTAAAGTGATTCGCATAGTTTTTGTATTGAAAACAATAGCACTAATACGGGGTAAGAATGTCGTGTTGTCAGTAAGGAACACAACCACGCGCGTTCCACAATTCACTTTTGTGTCAAGGCACAAAACAGACTTTAAATCTAAATAACCCCATTAAGGGATACTTTTAGGCAACAGGTGGGACATATGAATAAAAAAGGAAGCTTACTCTGAAGGAATGAAAAGAAATCCATTGTGGTACTCAGTAATGGGTTAATTAGTAATAAACGGTGGCACAAAGTCTTAAGAAAGAAGACAAGGAATAAAAGTGGGGAGAATTAGAGTTTCGATTTAAAAACAAAAGAATCTTTTTTTTTTATTTATTAGGGATATTTTTTTTTTTTTTTATTTTTGGCATTTTTTTATTTTTTTTGTGGTTCAGCAATTTGTCCTGGGGGCAATTGAAGATAAAAAAATTTGACGCAAAAAAAGTGAATTACCAGTCACCAGGACATAAAAAATTCAGTTTAACTTATATCCTTGGTAAGT
Source organism: Oreohelix idahoensis (assembly GCA_024509875.1). Classification (NCBI taxonomy): domain Eukaryota; kingdom Metazoa; phylum Mollusca; class Gastropoda; order Stylommatophora; family Oreohelicidae; genus Oreohelix; species Oreohelix idahoensis. The sequence continues at coordinate 29,100 of JAMPIV010009365.1, read as the reverse complement.
ACTGGTACTTTTGAATGCTGCTTTTCACCTTTTTTTTTTTTTTCCCGAAATGCTACTATCGAAGCTTTAATCCCTCTTATCCCTTTTTTTTATCTCCAGACCTCAAGAGCTAAATCATGAGTCCCATACACGGACACCCGCAATAGCTTCCGCAGTCATCTAAGTTTTCTAAACTGGACTTAGATTATCTGACCAATCATGTTTTTAGCGTCCGGAGCTCTTATCATCCAAACTGAGAACAATCCTAAGAAGTAGCAACAGAAAAGGAAAAAACAAGGAATCTCATTTTCCCCCCCCAGTACACGGCTCCCCACCAGAATCTGCGACAACTCATTTTAGCTGAAGCTAATCACACTATGTTCAGCCGTTTTTGGAATAACCACGATTTAAAGGCGTGTAGTTGTCCGAGGGCCGCGTCTTAAGTGCGGCCGTTTTGGCGATAAGCCATGATTGTCCTTCTCATATCTGTGCAGTTCATCAACTATTAATGGATCATTACTATTTTCTCTTTTTTCTCATACAGCAGTAACCAGCGAGCACTCGAGCTTTCCCATAGGACCTTACTACTGGGGGCGCATAATGGACACGTAGATTGCGAGGCTGGGGAGACAATGGTTTATTTTCTGCAGGAGGCCGTTCAGGTTATTCAGATCACACATTTATTACAAATCCCGGTCGATGGACACTTCTACATGATGCCCGCTCCCCGGTAATATGAAATTGAAATTACCTTATGAACAACTACTGATCGCCAGCGCAATCGTCTAGTTAACCATTACTACCTTAGCGTTATGTGCTCCCATCATTTTCCACATAAAACTCCGGAACCTTCAATCAAATTTGTGCGCGTCCTAATTTCCCTGTGCCTCCAATGACTTCAAGGTCATATTCCCCATCTTCTTAACCCTTTCATTTCTGTGATTTCAGTTACCCTTCTCCATGCAGCCTTAGTCTTTTCAGTCCCGTTCCTATAACTCTATTAATCCCTGGGCGATTCCAGCACAAAGAAACTGCCCTTATGTAAATGAATCAGCAGGTTACCCTTAGTGTGCTGTCCATCCATAGGCAGAAAACTGATGACAAGAACCAGACAAAGTTCCTCAGTGCAACAAAATAATCATTTAGATGACGGCCGCTAGCGATGGATAAGGTTCATTGTGCACCGCTAAGAGAAGCTGCTTTGATAACATACAACGCTGTACATGTTCTAGAATCACAGGTAAAAGAAGTATTGTAATGGCAGAATGGAAACAATGGGAGAAGAGAGCTGAGATTAGTGTGTATGAAATATGATCGAGGATGACTTTTTTAGTTATAGTGACTGAGGAGGAATTCGCATGCATAATCTGAAAGCTTATGCACCTTGGAGATATGAAAGGCCTAATGTACAACTTGAGAAGTATTCCGAAGCAATCGATAGATCCTTCAATGGTTATACCATGTGCGAAATTTGACTTTGTCCCTTATTTAGTATTTATCCTTCCCTTGATAATTTTCATTCTTTGTTTATGTTTCAATGCTTGATTTGATAATTTAAAAAATAGAATTTCTTGTGGGGACAGTTTTTTTTTTCAAATTCACTGTTATTGATTTATTCTAGTTATCTATTTGTGCCTGTGATAAGCTAGTGACATAACTTATGTTACTTATATTTGCATTATTTCCTGAGCTTCTGAAATCTGCGATAAAAAGAGAGAGAGATGTGATGTTACTATTGATTCTGGGGATTTATAAGAAGTTTTGTGTTTTTGGATGCACAATTCGTGTGTAAATATCAAGTTTTTGTTATTTATTACAAAGTGCTTAAACAGTTTAATCCTTTGAAAAAAGACGTCGATTGCTAAAACAAAACTGGATTGAGAGTAACAGGAATCGTATTTCGGAGGGTATATAGATACTGTTTACGCAGGGTTAGTATAATCCGCATGTAAAATTGTTACTTTTTTTAGCACTTGAGTTTGGAAGGAAAAAAGGTAGCGGTAGGAGGTATTGGTCATCAATCTTTTATGTGGATTGTAGGGCATAGTTAAGTTCTTAAACATTTCATATATGGCAACTATCAATTAGGAACCTTTACTCTTTAATAGGTCGATGGAAGAGAGTTAGAGCGATAGTCTTATGCTGGCCAAAGGTTCTGGGTTGATTCACGGTCATCCGAACCGCATTCAATATTTACCAGCTGTACATGGGTAACTAATTTTGCATAGAATAGGGAAAAACGCTGAAAAGGCAACGAGGAAGGGAAAGGTTTCCCTGTGTAGCGACACAATTTTTCAAGCACTTTGTCTAATCTAACTTGCTGAATGGTTGTTGGTAACGTGGGATTATATATAAAATTTACTAGCGGAACTTACGTGTTACTGACTGAGATCAAGCTGTGAGATGGTTAATCTATATCTAATAAGGGTAGTGTATTATAGATTGCTTACTTAGTAACACATATTTATACTTCAGTCAGAATATATTATTCGACTATAGTGACTATACGTTGAATTGTTAGGTATGTACTTATGATGGATAGAGTAAGGTCACAAACAAATAACAGACAGATAACAATGTATTTATTCTCACACTTGCACAATCACGCTGCACACTCACACACACTGTACATTTGCTATAAACGACTTATACTTAAATGAGTCATGGTTAAATTTTCAATACTCAATATCGTATTTAAGCACTTTTCAATTAATTATATATGTGTTGATTCCAATACAAATGATCAAGGAATTAACACTCACTTTTACATTACAAGTTTTGTACAGAATTTTTCATATGAAGTAGTTTGTTGTGAATTTCTTCTATTAATCTTATCTATGTGGTCGTTTGTGTAGTGGTAATTTGAGGTCAATTAATGGTGGGGTTGTATTTTACAAGCTATGTTCTGGTATTTGTCATATGACTTTCTATGTTTTATTTTATGTTTGAATAGTATCTGGAAGATGTTTTCTCAGTTGTTCATTAAAACATTAATTTCCCTCTAATCTTTTTTAAACTGTCAGTTTAGATCGGGGTTACATAATGTTTGAGTAGTGCAATAGGTTAAATTTCGTGATGGCGGCAGGAAAAGAACTATGTGCTCGATTGTCCCCTATGGTCTGGAGAATACCTCATGTTGTTATGGACCAAGGAGTATTGTGTAGCATCCGGATTTAGCAAAAGCTTGACAGGTACTGCTACAATACGCTTTAGGAAACGTTCTGAAAACCAAGAAGTTGTAACCCTATTAGAACTAATTTCTATACTTTTTTCTACATGAGACTTTTACATACATACACTGAGTTCAGAGCGGGTAGGCCCAATGCTTCCTTCATCTGAAACAATTTTCACCGTATATTCTCTAAATGGCTTACTAGCCTCTGCAATTCCAGCATAATTTCGTTCTTGTCAATAATATAGGTGTTCGGGTGTATTGGGGTGGCAATTCATCTGTAGTTTCTATTTCCCTCCGGACACGTATGTTAAGGCTGACGCTTTTTTATGGCTTTTTACTCTTTGAGGTTCGGCTACTGAACCACACTATATACGGAACATGAATTGATCATTTGACTTTCTATTTTATTTAAGATAGAATTATTTTCTGTTACCACAATTCATGGAATTAATAGAATTAGTTGTCTGCAATGCAATATATCTACAATTCTCGATTCTGACGATTGTGTCAAAGGTTTTATTTAGAAAAAATTTGCACTGGTGCTCAGCACTGGTTTGTAGTTGATTGATTTGCTTATGTGGTGTTGACTAGACGCATCTAATAGATATATTGGATAGGTCTAACAATCATTGCCATGCTTAACAATCGTTGAATAAATAAAAAAAAAGTACTCCTACTTGATTTCCTGAAAGAAAGTTAGTATTTATAGCTCGGATAAATCGGGTTTAGCCTTCAATTTATATTTGCGCCAATCCACTAGCGAAGGTAACATGTCAGCTAATTTCGCCCTTAACAATGGTTGGGGTGAAAATTGACAAATCTGGCAGAGAGCCGGATTTTGATTTGGGTGAGTGGTCGGACTCTCCTCTTATTTCCTTGTAAGGCATATAATTCTGAGTATGTCCTAAGGGGATCTTTGCGTATAACGTTTAAAATATTTTTTGTGCACATTCCTAACGTGAAACCCAAATTTAAATATATCAAGGAGCTAAGTGGCTTGCGTGCAAAATATGCATTTCTTCTATCCTGTTTAATTCGAAACGATGTGGTGTCTGGGGGGGGGGGGTTAAAACTGTATTGTTTTCAAACGTAAACCCAGTATAATGTCTTAATTCCTATCTAAGCGTTTTTTTCGGGATTTTAAAATAATTGGTATGGGTAGTGTTTTTATCAACTGTGATTTGAAAAAAAATAGGTAGTGCATTGTGGCTTACAGCGTGATGGCAGCAATTGTGTATGGCGACGAGCGTTTTTTGTGTTCAGGTTTGTCTGTTTCTGACTCCTTTCTCTATCCTTTAGTCCATTGTTTTTCGTGGAAAGTCTTAAATTTTGAGGCGCGGAGAAAACAGGGGGATTTTCGAGTTATAACAGTCATTGTGAGCCTTGCTCTTTTCCATTTTCATTTCTTTTATTTAAATTTTTTGTTAGGCTTTTAATTTACGTTTTTAAAATTATATATATGTGGATTAGAATTTACGACAAATTCTGCCAAATTATAAACAGGAGTATATGTCTTCTTTAATTTTTATCTAACATAGGAGAAATTTCTTATTATTACCAGGGGTTTAGGGTGATTATCATATGGATGGGCGGCTTTAAAAAAAATCCGCTACCAATCTTGTTTTTCATTATTATCTTTTGTAAATCCAAATGGCTGTATCCAATAAAGACCAACGGCGTTAACACTTCGACGTTATATGAATCTAGTGTGTAGAAACGACAAAGGTTTGTGATGGTTTGAATAAAATGCTTCATAAGATATAATATTGAAATTTCTTTTTTCGCCCATATTTTACTGCAAGGAATTTTTTTTCGATAGTCGAGTATTGGTTTTCAGCTTTATTCAACTTTCTGTAGATATGCCACTGGGCTTAATTTCATTTATTGATTCTGATTTTGTAGCAGAGATTTAGACCTAACCAATATATGTGTTTCGTTTCTTAACAATGAATTTTTGTATTAAGTGTGTTATTTCATATAGGGTTGCTTGTTAGCTTTTCTTTCAATTCCTGGATAAGGGACATTTACTTTGTGGATGTCCATGTAATTCGATTGGATTTCCTTTCGTGGGTCCAAATCAGTTACGGCTGAATATGGGAATTAAAGTTCTTTTGATATACTTTTCGGTAGAAAAAAAACCACTTAATGAGAAAGGGTCTCCACAAAATCTCTTTTTGTTTGTGGTCTCGTGGTTTTCTTTAGTATTCTTAAAATTTTTGTAGGGCGTACATGTTTTCCTGTTAAAATGTGGTGTCTAGAATTCAAATTTTTACATCCCAAACGCAACATTTTGTTGGTGGGCTGTACATTCGGATTTAAGTGATTAAAAAGCTTGTTCAGAGCAGTTTAATGTGTTCTCAAATGTTTTGTTTGATATAAGGATATCAATCATGAAATATGTGATAAATGGATTTACTAGTGGGTCCAATAGTTTTCACTATCATCCTAGAGAAGACTGGGATTACTTTCAATCTCAAATGGCACTTATTTAAATCATAGTGTCCTCTTTGTATCGGTATAAGAGGCTAGGTCATGGTCTAATATTAGGGTTTACTGGATTCTGATGTATTTTATCTGAGCCATTGTTGAGAATATTTAGCATTTATTTAGTCTGGGCCAAACAGTGATTGTATTCCGGCAAGGATACCTGTCTTCTGTAATAGCTTCAGTCTCCTCTTAATTATATAGGGTCTTGTTATCAGATGGCTTTTCCCTTAGCCGGAGTTACATACAACGGAATTACGAAGATTCACCTGTGTGAAATAATCCTTCTTTCTAAAAATAGTCTATTCTCTTCTTCAAACGCTTTCTCTTAGTAAAAGGAATAGAAAATAGGGTTTATACAGGACGGGTGTGGTGGTTATCAGTCTTATATTCAGAATGCAATAAGTTTTGTATGCTCTTGGTCGGTCTGTTAAATTGATTGATATTCTAGACATGTTGTACTTTATTTGAGTTTTCGTCTAAATGTGTACTGATTTTCACTGGGCGCTGTGCTAAAGGGGTTGTATGGGATATTCAATGGACTGAAAGAGGCTTCTTTTTATTCCATTGGCAATGGAAGGTCAAACAAGTGTTGGTTCCTTTGATAGTTTCCTTTCAAAATATTTCTTCCAGGGATTCACTGATAGATTTTTTTTCTTTTACTTTTCTCTATATTAATTTGTTTAGGGACACCCTTCTCTAGAATGTATATGGAACTACCTATAATTTTGTAATTATTTGATACCGGAGAAGAAGGTAGTTATTTTCCACGCCTCAATCTTGTTATTCGCTTCTGTTATAACTATGGCAGCATGTTTTTAGGTTGTTTCAAAATAATTTTATGGGGGCAAGTTTCAGCCCAAGTTTTAACACGAGTAGGTAGTCACTTCACATTTGGGTATGAGGATGTGATTATTTTCCTTGCTTTTTATCAGTCCACGTTCTTCAACCGAGATCTCTCGGTGGAACCCTTTTATTTGCTTCCAAAAAATAATGTCTGCCGGGGCCATTTCCGGTTTGAACTATGGTGTATCGATAAGCAAACGAGGGCGTGCGGGATGGTATGGTACATGTATCTGGTTTTTCGTGTGCCAAATTTCTCAGGCTCGAATACGGCCCATTAAATCTTTACTTTGGGTTTCCCTAGTGGATGGTTTACATTACAATGGAAGTGTTGGCTGGCGATTGGAATAACTTCTTAGTTAGTTTCCCTTGGAATGATAAGCATTATTCAGTCTATAGATTTGTTCGGGAAAGCTACTTCGTGAATAAATTGTGAGAATGTTGCAATGTTTTAGAACAATCGTTGGAAGGGTGCTTACGCATAGAACATTTGTCAGAGTCCAGATATGTAGTGTTCCTTCTATTCGGTTCGGGGTAGAGAGGTCAAAAGATCCACGGGCACAACTTTAAGGGTGTTCCCAGATGGAATTCCGCGGAGTTGCGGTGCGTCCAGTTTAGGTTGCTACCTAGTTGGCACTTGGAAAGGATTTATACATAACTCGTTTATTCTTCAGTAATTCATGGCAGAAATAGTGGACAAGTATTTACGATTTGTCTGTTGGTGACTCCCTAAGACCATGAAGGGAATAGATGCCTAGTTCCAAAACTTTAGTCTATCTGAAGGTGGGAATGGGCACCAGTGTCGTGACCCATTGGTTTCAGATCCAGCTTCCTCATTTTCAAGCTTGTTTTATTCTTTTAACAACTTCCCTTGCCTGGAGGTGTATGAGATTGGGAACTTCTTGATGAACATGGTTGTGCTGTTTGTCCTCTAGCCTGTTGTTCCTCTCACATACTGGATGAGTTAGTTATTGGATTAATTCATCCTTTTTGAGATGTGATGTGGTCTGCATGTTGCCCATTCTACAGAGGTTCTCTCTGGGCTATAGCCATAGAAGACTATTCTAACCCAATTATTAGAGGGAGATTGGCTCATTTTTACATGTGCTTTTATGATTTCTTCCAATCATCGCGTTTCTTTATGGGCGACGGGGGAAATGTGATGGTAAAGTACATCCTTGGTTTGCAGTGCTGAATCTTCCCTGTTTCTCGTGGTGTATTGAGCGGCTTGACAGGTGAGTAAATAAAGGAATCGTAATTAAACGGTATTATAAAATACATTATGTTGTTGGTATCCATTAAGATGGCATCTTCCCCCCTGGGGGAATGTGTTGGTTCCTGTAGTTTTGCAGGTTTGACTTTTTTACTTTTATCCAGAAGTAATGCAGAGACTTTGTGGCATGGTTTCTTTCACTATGGTCGAGGGTCATGATTGCTTCATGCTTAATTTTTTACACCACCTTTTTTCTTGGTTGAAAGATTTTCTTTCATCATATTTCCTTTCATCGATTGGGGGTTTTTATTTTTATTGTCATAGTGGGTATCATAATGGTGCTGTTACCTTTGTTATCATCTAGGAAATCATATTTATTAAAGTTTATTGTGGTGCCCTAAAGTTATCAACAGTTTCTTTTTATACCCTGTTACATGTTGCTTTGAGATGCTTGTTACCTTTCAGACAACAATTAGCTACTTAACCACGTATTGCACTTTGTTCATGAGATAACTTTCTCAGGTTCGAGCCTGGATCTCTTAATTGTTTTATAGGTTCATTTTTAGTATCGGGTTTTTCCCCTGAGAGTAAGTCATTTATTCAAGTATGTATCTATATGTGAGGATAATGGGTGGTAGGTATTCTCTGACGGGTAGTTAATGCATTCAAAATATTTTTTATAAAAAATTTGGCCGTTTTTTTTATCATACTTAAAAAAGAGGACGCTTTTGCATGTAATAATTTTCATGATACTGTTTTTAGAAAAATTATAGCTTGCGAAGTCTTGAGTTAATTTAAGCTCCAATCTTTTAACCATATGTTGTTCTATAGTTTATATCTTTTTAGATAGCTGATCATATATCATGTCTTCTCAACGAAATGATCTATAATTGAAAAATTCATAGTGTCGGTTTGCGGGCTTGGCTAGCAGTGGCATAGAGGTAAAGGGGGACTGGAACCATTTTAAGGAGATGGCCTGAAACTCAAAAACTCCTTGTGTAATTATGTCCTTTGTAATCTTTTATCTTCGCGTTCCCTTTTGCAGACAATTATTGTTTTCTTTTTTTGAGTAATTTTTTTTTTTACTTGTTGCAGTGTTCTTTTTCCTCGGTTACCAAATGTTTACTCTTGTAGCATCAATCTGACTCTTAGCTCAGCTCCTATTCTTGCAACTTTAAATTTATTTTTACCAGGACATCTAAACTTATTTATCTGGAAAACCTGTTCAAGTTTATAATTTTTTTTTCGGCCATCTTTTCCTATTTTCTTTTCGTTCATTATATTTTGTCACATTCGCTCCCGTGACCAGAACAGAATCTTAATTTCCGTACTTCCTCAAAATCGTTGGGCATTTTGTATAGAGAGATGGGGAAATTTTGCACCGTCGGCCATTTTTTAACATTACATGTAACAATTCAATCTATCAATCATTTATTGAAGGGACATACAGGGCATGAGCGTAACTTATTATATTTCTAACCAAGGACTATTTTTTTTATTTTTATTATTCCCTGAAAGTGAATTAACCCATATTTTTAATATAGGGCATAGATTAAAAATCCCGAGGCAGAGGGATCCATATATGTGGTAATGTGGGTTATATATTAAATATTTATAGGGAACATAGTGTATGTCTGAGATCAGCTGTGAAGGTAATCTATTCGAATATGGGTAGTGTATTTTGTCGACCTTTACTTTGTACCACATACTTTATCTAGTCGAATATTAATTTTGATAATAGTGATGATATGTTGATGTTAGGTATGTATATGATGAAGTGTAAGGCAAAAAAAACAGACTAGAATTAAAAAAAAGTCAAATTATTCCTCAAATTTTGAAACAAAAGTGGACGAACAACATGTAACATTTATATAAAGGGATACAATCTTTAATGGTCAATGGTATAAATTTTCAAATATCAATATGTATTAAGCTATTTTCATTAAATTCTATATGTGTCCTTGATATCAATATACAAAGTTGATACCAAGGAATAAAAACTTTTTTAACTTACAAGCTTATTGTACAGAATTTATCAATTGGGATTTGTTGTGGGACATTTTTTATTAATTCTTTTCTTATGAGTCTGTCAGCTTGTGTAGTGGTTATTTGAGGATAATTATGGTGTTGTTTTTTACGCTCAGGTTGGTATTTGTCATCATTGCGTTAAAAGTGTTTATATTGTTGGAATTTATGGGAGATGTTCTAGTTCGTTCGCATTTAAAACATTAATTTCCTTCTTATTTTATACAATGTTAGTTTAAGATGGGGGATACAATAATGTTGAGTCAGTGGCTCATAGGCTTACTTTCTTGAATGGTGGCAGGAAAAGATCTTCGCATTCGATTTGCTCCTGTGTTCTGGAGGATCACTCTCTGATCTTTGCCTATATGGAACAAGGAGGAGTATTGTGTCGCTTGTATTCAGCAAAGCTTATGACAATGGTACTGCTAAAGTTTAGTGGACCACCAAGTCCGCTAAAAACGAAGAAGGTCTGTTACTCCTACTTCAGAATATTTTATACTCTATTTATACCACCTGAGCAAATTAATATCTCTTACTATTGAGTTAAGAGCGGTATTAGGCACACTGACTATCTTCATTCTGAAAACAATTTTACAGTATATTCTTAAATGGTTATAAGCTCTGAATTAGCATTATTTCTTTTAGCGTCATAATATATGGTGGCAGATGTACGGGTTTAGGCAATTCACATGTACGTTTTACTTTATCCAGACAATTGTTCAGGTGGAGCTTTTACTTAGGTTTACCTCATGTTCGCTATAAGAAAAAAAAATATTATAAGACTAGTTTATCAATTTACATTCAAATATTCATTAAAAAAGATATAAATAATTTCAGCTTACTACAATTACTGTGAATTCATTAATACAGAATACGTTGACTGCATCTGAACTATAACACCAATTTCGATTGACATGTAGGTTTTTATTTAGAAAAATATGCATGGGTCAACGCAATGGTTCTGTAGTTAGTTTATTTGCAAATTGTGGGTGTTGATGACGCCTCTAATTGTCTTTTGGCAGGCTTAAAAACTCATGCTTGTCTACACAACGTATCTGAAAAAAAGTATTCCTTATCGCGTTTCTCCTTGACATGAAAGATAGTATTTATAGCCACTTAAATGTGTTTTAGACCTTACATTTATTTCCGCAATCAATTAGTAGGAGGGGTTCAACATGTCAGCTATTTCCGTACAAGGTGGGGTGTAAATCTGATGAGCGGATTCTTGATTTGGGTGTTTTCTGACATTATATTTTTTTGGCTTATAATTTGGTAATTCCTAGGTACTATTTGCGTAAGTTTTAACTCTTTTTTTGTCAGAGTCATAAGGAACCCAATTCTACGCAAATTTAAAGGAGCTAAGTGGGCCTGCGTTAATATATGCACTTTGTCTACTCTGTTTACTTCGGAAAAAGCTGTGGTTGTTTGGGTTACTGTTAATGTTTTTCAAACGTAAACCAGTATATATGTCCTTTCATAATAAGGCGTTTTTCAAGGTTTTAAAACCTAAAATTGGTAGTGGAGTCAGTGTTTGATATACTGGCAGATCTTGAAAAAAAGATAGTGCTGTGGCTTACAGGTGATGGCAGCAATTAGGTGTATGCGGTCTCAGTTGTTTTAGTGTTGCATGTGGTCCTGCTTTAAGCCTACCGTCTTCTTTTATCATTAGGTCCATCTGTCTTTCGTTTTAGGTAAAAGTTAAGGTAGCTGTATAAAAAAGGGACATGAATGAATTTGAAATCTAGGTTAACTTGGTATCTAGGTTTTTCTCTGTGCAATTGCAAGATTGTATTTATCGGTAGGAAGGCGGTGGTTGGGTATTGAAGCAGTAGGCTTTTTTACTATACGTGATACAACGTTACACATTTGCAGGAGCAGGAGAGGAAGGAGAAAACAAGGGCGTGATTTCGAGTAAGTCATTTGTGAGATCGATCCTTTACATTTCTTCTTTGCTTTTATTAAAAATTTCTCTTTTAGGCTTTACATTAGTTCTGAATTGTATATATGTGGATTAGATATCTCACGGAAAATTGTCAAAATGTAATGTTTTTTGGTCGAAGGAGTTAAATCAACCTCTGTTTGACTGTGTTTAATTTTCAATTGGGTGGTTCTTCTCTTGTGTCTGTTCGCGGTCCATTTTTTCGATGCGATGTCAGATCTTACTCCCCGTATATGGTAGCGTCGGTAAAGTTTTTCTCTGGAATGATTGAAACCAGGTTGTGTTTTATTCTGTCCATTAAAGCGGCTGGCGATTTCGTGATATTTCTGTTGGAATGTCTCCTAATGTTCGTTCTGTGAGGGTTTTTACTCAGGTGGTGTTTGGTCTTGCGCTGTTGGAACTTTTGTAAGCTGCAGTTGGGGAAATCTTCCGGTCGGGGCTTTCGAACAAGATGTTTTGAGGCAGAGAGAGGAAGTCCTTGTGTCTGTGATCTTCTTGATTTAGGGCAAATTGGTTAGTCTTGTGAGTTGCGTTTAGCTAACGAGGTCTTTCCTATATGATTCGAAACTCGCTGGGGTTATTGGTTGTGGTGTGATTTGAACGAAGGCTAATTACCATTGATGTTCAAATCTGGATTATCTTTGTTGTTCGATGACATTGGTCGTTCTTTGCCTCTAGTTAACCAGTTAAGGCAGGAGAGGTTCTCTCTACTAGTAGATTACACAGGTTCTTATACCTGAGATTTAGATGTATACGGGTCATGCTTCAGGCCCAGGGAGAAACGTGGTTCTATTGCTTTTGAAACTCTCGCATATGTTAGCGCGGTATCTTACACTCGAGGTTAGGTTAGAACACTAGGAAGCTTAGAAAATCTCACAAAGGTCCAATTTCCTGTTATTAGAAAACTGCATTACGTGGTTAGCTGTGAACTTTTACATATTGATGGATAGTATAGAGAGGAGTTTGTTAGACTTATCGTAATTATGATATGAAGTGAGTGTTGCTAAGCTGATATTTTTTTTCTTTATATATACTAAATATTTATTATATAATATATATCATATAATTTATAATATCTATTATATATTTATATATATCTATCAATTTTAATATATCGCCTTAGGTTAATTTTGAGGAATCATTGAATAAACATTATTGTTGCACATTTTACGCATGTAATACCAGTGTGATGAATTATGTAACATGGAGTAAGTATGTCTTGTGGCGTCAGTAAAGAAAACGAAGGAAAAGTCAATCGCGTTTAGCCCTTCTATGACTTTTCTTAAATACACGATGTTTTGTGAATTCGTGAATCAGTACTACACGTGCACGCAAGGCACATAAACGATCAAGAACATAACTCAGATACTAATCTTCATGGTGTTATAGGGTGGTCGACTATATATGGTACATCACTAGCAAAGTTTTGGATAAATACTAAAATTTCATAGTGGCACTAGATCAACAGTAGAGCCACCTTATCTTTTGGTGGCCAGTTTTGGTTTATATTTTTGGTTGGACCATAAAAGGTTTTGTTTGGTTACTGCACTCTCGGGTGTCGTAAAAAAAATCCCCTGCGAGTATCAGCAATCAAGTTCCAATCTTTACATATTACTTCAAGGACTATATTTAATTTTATTGCAATATTTATGAATGTACGCCGGGTTGTTGCATTTTCAGAGGTTTTGAAAGTACACGAGTGGCATTCACGATTGGTTAGTGCGATTGAATTCAATTTTGCCGCAATTACAGTGGTAAGTGCGATTTGAATCATTGTATTGCGCATTAGAGGTTCAACGTGCGTATTGAATCAATTTTGCTGTAGTACGAAAAGGCTCTGCTAAGTGATCCGATTGAATCAATTTTTTTTGCACTTTAGTAAGGTAAGTTATCGTGAAGGGTGTTGCTGCTTACGAATCTGCGGATGTTAAAGTTTCAATTATACTGAATATCTCATTCGAGGCTTAAGTTAGTATAACGGTATGTCTTTTTGTGTTATGGATGTCAAGTTAGAATGTGCTGATAAAATGTTTGGATCAATTATCCTTAGATTGTGATCACCTTCTACCACCGTGTTGACAGAGTAGGAGGAGTAAATTAGATAAGGTGGTTGGTTGGTTGGGTGTGGAAACTCGTGCCTTTATAATCTAACTGAGGCCTTGTATTGGTAATTTTCTCTATATTTATGGTTTAATTGTTATACTGTTTTTGATTATATTTACTTTGTTTAATTATGTCAAGGGGTCGGTTGGGTAGGTGACTATTTTAAGGCGTTATATACACACGTCTAAAGGTTTATAATAGCGTTTCGTAGGAAGCAATTTTTTACATTTGAAAATTTTGCATGTCAACATTCGTTGTATTTTGTTAGGTCTGTGACGTTGGTGTGTTTTTTCTTTCGTTGAGATCTTTGAAAAATATTTTTTGTTCTTATAGTTTTGATTTTAATTTTTTTTCTTTGTAGGTTCCTGTTATTATTTCAGTTTTTTACACCGCTTTTTGTTTATACAAATGTGACGTCATATTGTATGTTTATTTTGCATTTGTCATTTCTTTTGTGATATATTTTTTTTATTTTTCGGATTGAATTTATTTAGTTGCATTCGCGAATTGTTTTCGTTTTGTCTTTGATCTTATTTATTGTTTACATTCGTCTTGGATCCTTTTGTTAGTGTGACAATAGTTCTTAGATTAGTTCACCTATGTTTAAATATATTGTTATGCTATTAGTGTGCGTTGATCTCTTATGGTGGTTTTTGCCTTTAAGCATATTAATGTGTAGTGCGTTGGATAAAATAACTGATTGGTTTGTGGTTCTGCAAATTAGATGTGCTTGTGCCTTCATGATTAAGAACGAGGTGATCGGTCGGTATTAATTTTATAATTTGATTACATTCAAGTTCTTTATCAAAGGATTGTTTCCCACAGCGGTATTGGTGGTCTAAAATTGTGATTATACAGCTACTTTATTTTAAGTTGTTTACTATTTTACAGGTTGAAATAGATAATTAATTATTAGTTTTGGGATCTAATATTGACATATGTTAATTGAGATATTTATTGAGTAGGGACAAAGCCTTGTACGGATTGGTGATTTTTAGAAGAGTTTGCAATTATGATGGGAAAAGCATGAAGTCTGAGGAGAATAGACAAAAGAGGAAAATAAAAGATTAGACAGAGAAGCTAGGCAAATAGCAGTAGGATACTGAAGAACTGCGATGCGATGCAGGAGAGTTCGAAAGAAAATTCAGTGGAAATGGGAAAAAAAGTAAATGGAAGAGAAGTCAAGATAAAAGATTAAGCTGTGGTGAGGAAGAAGGTTTCCAAGAGGGTGATTGAGAGAAGAAAGCAAAAAATGGGCAGCATGAAGAAAAAATCTTAGTTTGGCACGTTAGAGGAAGTTAAAGTTGTTCATGAACATTGTGTAATGCTTAATGATCCATTTGGGAGTCTATATGATAAGGCAGTCTTATTAGAATTTAAACTATTCAGAATTTCATGCTTACGAGTGACGCATATAACTTGCTATCTGGTGAGATTTGTAAACGTTTGTATAAAAACATAACAGAATAATTCTACTGTATTGCATTATCAGTTGTCAATATACTTTTGCTCGGTGATGTTTGAGTATGTTTAAGCATGGGGTGGATGGTCTAGAACGCAATTATGAGGTTGATGCTTTTCGGGCGGGGCTGGGTTTGTTAAAAGATTCTCAAACTTATGAACGCGCAAGGTACGTGGCTTCGTTTCCTTATTTTAAAAATTTGTTGAAGAAGGAGTAGAAAGAATTCTTGAATCTACTTCAATAAGATAGTGCTATACTTTTACAATTGGGTTAGCTTGTTAAAGTCAGACATAATTTGAAGCACTTATGGATACTGTTCTACTCTTGAATGTCAAAATTTAGTTTTCATTGATGTCTTCTGTAATGAGTCTTTATCTTAGCACTTTCTGTTAGGTATGCCTACACTAAAAACATTAAAGAAATTGGAGAGGAAATACTGTTTCACAGTTATGTCTATGGCACCATACGTAATCATTAGCAACTCAGAGTATAAAAGAAGGTTTGTGGATTGCTCTCTGGGAGGCACATATGCAAAACTTATTGCGTCACAAATATTCAAAGGGTACTATACAAAATTTTTGAAAGGCTGGCACGTTTACGTAATTATGTCAGAATCATGGCAGATCAAAATCATGGTGATTTTTTACGATGAATGGAGACATTGCTGATAGTCTCAGGGTACTATACTACACCAATATATTTAGGCTTTCGCAGGATTCGTCAATATAGAGGCAACCCAAAAACTATTTTTCGCGGAGACCTACCAATTAGAAAATGATTAATGCGAGTGTATGGAAAAATGGGTTTCAAACAGGGGGTGTAACCAATTACAGTAGAGGGTTTAATAATAATTGCAGGCAGGCCCTATTGGTCTTTTTTCGCTCGGTCGATGTCTAACATAGAAGAAGAGATATAACAGGGACAAATTGTAAGCAAGAGTTAGGGAGGCATGTACAATAAGGGGTTGATGCTAGATTAAAACTTAGGTGCTATATCATGTTTGCCTTGGACCTTTGGCTTAGAGGCACACTAAATTTGTCTCCAATGCAGTACTTTTCACATGGTATGGGCAAAACCGAGTGGTGATATATATTTAATCTGTCAAGTCGCTATGGATGAGGGGGGGACAATCCATTTCCACCCTTTGGGTGTCCGGCAAACACTGGGAAGTAGTGTTAGGTTATAAGGTTTTGCCAATTGGGTTAGGGCATGGTAGGGGCGCCTCACATGGCGCCAGAGGGTATTCGCATATAGTGGGATGAGGCTATCGAGGATATTCATTGAAGTTTACGCGCTCTAAAGTGGGCACTTCAGTCCGTCATTAAAGGTTGTATGATTCCGCTCATGCTTCTGCGTTTCCATTGGCGCTCGTAGTGTGGAGAGGGTTCAAAACCTGAAATGTGGACAGAAAACTATATTGCACACAAGCAGATTATGATAAAAAAAATAGACAATAAGCAACTCTCTGTTTGGATGCTGGGAAACGTCGGCACTATGTGATCTGGAACTATCCCGGAAAAAAACTAAGGATGTAAACGATGTAAGGAAGTAGCTAATTCTCACAGTGAGCTTAAAGGAATTTAAGGTGGATATAGTGCATTAGGAAAAGCGTGGGGTCTTGGAACGTTTAGCGAGAAGGGAATTAAACATTTTATTGGCAAAGGGAAAGTTTATTTAAAGTAGAGAAAGGCAGTAGGTTTTGGGGATAAATAATAGCTAACTAAAGGTTGAAAGGCGTAGAATGGATAGCAACAGGCTGTTAAACGTCGCTGCAATATAGCCAAGGACACACTCACCCTTGTCGTTGTGTATGGCTCAACTGTTCTCTGTTCATGAAGATTAAAAGATGAGCTTCTACGAGAACTAACGATATTTAATCATAAAAAGCAACTATACAAGACAGTTGTTCTCTTGGTAGATTTAACGCTAGAGTGGGATGCCGATAAGTTTCCTGGCCTTATTGTTCGGCAAGGTTTGTTATTGGCCAAGATGAATGTAAATGGAACGGCTCTATAGAGTTGTTGGTTCACTGACTTGCGTGAAAATCATACTTTCTCAGAAAAACCCAGGCTAAGGTGTATGGAGAATGATCAGTATGGGCCAATCTTAGGAACTGTTTATGTCAGAAAGGGCATTTGGTTCTGTGCTTTCTCACGCGCTGTACCATAGAGCAGGATTGTGCTAAGATACTCTTGGTTTTGTTGGCGAAAATTTGAGCACAAACAAGGAATAAGAAAATCTATCGTGTTTCTGACATGAAGGGATTAAATCCAGCATTGTTACAGCAAGATGTCGCCCATGAACCAGTTTCATGATGCTCAGATTCACGCGACTTTTCGTGGAAAGCTTGCTAACAGTTGCTAGCCTCAGCTCTGGAGTGATACTATTACAGTGACAAAGAATGGGAAGCAATTTACGACGGAAA
Source organism: Oreohelix idahoensis (assembly GCA_024509875.1). Classification (NCBI taxonomy): domain Eukaryota; kingdom Metazoa; phylum Mollusca; class Gastropoda; order Stylommatophora; family Oreohelicidae; genus Oreohelix; species Oreohelix idahoensis. The sequence continues at coordinate 11,452 of JAMPIV010009365.1, read as the reverse complement.
ACCATTCCAAAGTATCGCAATTGCACTTGGTAAAGAAACAGGCAAATTGTCAATGGATGGTTTGATGCTTATCAGATGTTGATGGCCCGTCATTTGGAGCTATAGAGCCTGTTAATAACTATTATGAAATACAAACTGTTCACGAGTGCCAGAACCTAAGAATCCTGAGGGCTATCGAGAATCAAAGTAAAAACTGCGCTGACGGCTAGTATGCAACTGATAATTGGCCAAGCTCATGATGAAGATCAAGAATGTCAGCGGAACCATGGCCCAACATTGACAAATGTATGAGGTATAACAGAAAGATTGGCCCATAAAGTCTGCAAATATGGAGGAGTGGATGCTGAAACCAAACATTAAGAGGAAAAAATCAGCAAGGCCATTGAGAGTAGCTTGGCTCTGGCAGAAGAACCAGGCAGTGATGGGGATTTCCTCTGATGTAATTCATAATGCTGTAAGAGCCACGACTATTACATCCATCTGCCATAGGATGCTGTGCCAGTGCTGGGAAGAGGACAATGTCTATTCCTCAAAGACATGCGAAGATGCCAAGATTGTAACACTGTATAAAAATAAAGGAGACAGAAGTGATTGCAATAAACTACAGAGGCATAATCTCTCTTCTTTTTTTACCTTAGTATTGTTGGTAAGGTTTTTGCCAAAGTCATCTTAATGCGACTACACAAGTTAGCTGAGCGCATATATCCAGAGGTACAGTGTGGATTCCGAGCTGGCAGATCAACAACAGACATGATCTTCTCTCTCCGCCGCAGCTTCAGAGGAAAAATCAAGTGAGAGCAGAATATGACCAGTTATATATCGCCTTTATAGACCTCACAAAAGCATTCGACCTGGTTAGTAGGGATGGACTCTTTTAAAATCCTCCTGAAAATAGGCTGCCCTTCTAAAATGCTGGAAATGATAAAGTCCATTCCATGACGGCATAAAGGGAACAGTCCAATATGCTGGAAGCACGTCACAGCCCTTTGAAATACGTAGTAGCGTTAAACAAGGCTGTGTACTGGCACCGACCATCATCGGAATCTTCTTTGACTTACTCTCGAAACAAACATTCAGTGATGCAACTGAAGGAATATGCCTTCACACTTAGGTCATGATGGCCGTTCAGTGTTCTAAGTCTCCTTCAAGGCTTCGAGAGGCAAAAACAAAAATCAGAAGGGTCACTATAAGAGACTTGTTGTTCGCTGATGATGCATGCCAGTCGTCACATCAAAGCCAACACAGGAGCTTCAGTGAGCCTTGATGAACGCTTCACTTAAAGCAAGCAAGGACATTGGCCGCACAATAAATCCTAAGAAAACGAATGTGCTGAGTCAGGATGTGGGTGCTGCACCAGTTATCACTATCGATAACTATGAATTGGCAGTGGTGCACCACTTCACATACCTAGGGTCTACCATCAATGACAAACTCTCACTGGATACAGAAATCGACAGCCGCATTGGCAAAGCTGCATGCTAACCTTAGGGTCCGCCTTACATCGCAATGTTTTTGGTGGAAACTCTAAACTCCACAAAGAAGACAAAGCTGCGGTATATAATGGCCTGCGTCACTAGCACACTCGCCTATATGGCAGCGCGAGACCTGGACGACCTATGGCTAAGCGAAGAAAGAATGCCTCAATACCTTGCGCATTCCATTTGCGGTGGTCTACGCCGCCTCCTCGGAATCTCGTGGAAAGATAAAAGTGACAAATGTCTCGAGGTGGTTGTTGTCCATCGTGCCTGGCTTCTAAAGTATGTTATATATTGCGTCTATTAGGACAGAGAGACTTCGTGGTCAGAGTTAGGCCATGTTGCGCGCATGGAAGATGGTCGATACCAAAAAGATATTTCTAGGACACAATTAAGCACGACTCGGCAAGAGAAACAGATTGGGGACAAGTGACGGTTCCAATATAGATGTGTTGCACTAAGCGAAGATATGAGGGCACCTGGACATGGATCCAATAGCAAAACATGGGCAGGATGATAGCTGTGTTCTGTAAGATCGCAATAAGAGTGGCGATGTAAAATTACGGCGCCAACTCCGATAGGGCGAAGAGAGGCGCTAACAAGATGCAGGGGGCTGTGAGGAGGGAAAAGGTCGAAAGGCGACCAGGAAAATAGCAGTGAGGGTGCCTTCCTAGTGGGAGCATTCAAGCAGAGTATGATCGAAGGGGTAGGCACTACTCACTCAGTAATTTTATGAAGTACTTTTTCGAGAAACGAGACTACGTAACTATTTGAGTGTGGTAACCTTTCTGTCTTCCTGTCTGCAGTTGCGATGGGTGAGAGGTTTTTCTCCTACATAAGGGTCTTGTAAATAGTAATCCAGTCTCATCTTTTTGAGCAATTGGCATGTACTACTATTGGTTGTTAGACAAATTCTTGTGATCATCGGTGTACAGGACAAGATATAAATTTGATCAAATTTGGGTGGCAATTCTGGAAAAGTTATCCTTCTGCATAACTTACTATATTGTACTCCCTTCTTTACGGGAAGATGTACGGTGTCTTTAAAATAAAGCCCTATATGCGGATCTTATTATGGGTTCGTAATTCCGGAGTTAGTGGAAATAGTACCACAACAGATTGGCTGTTTGGGAGGAACTAAATATACAAGTACCAAATGCTGCTGGTAACAAGTGCAAAGCTTGGAAACACCTCAAACTTCTTTTGAAAATGAATATTCAATGAAGTTAATAGTCAAAATAGTCATTGTTTATTTTATCCGGGAGGGACTTTATTAAAATTTGCAAGATGAAGCATCTTTTTACAAAAACTTCATTTAGCAAAAAAAGGTGATCGATCAAAATACAAATAAGTAAATCTTGCGATTTCTTTTAAGAAAACGCGGCCGTACGTGTGTTGTATTGGTACAAGATCGACTGTACTTCACATTCTCAAAATCTCTTGTTCCTATCGAGTATGAGATTGAGATATTGAACATTGCTCATGACTCACTTGTGTGGAACATAATGGGTTTTTTTCCGTACAAGTCGAGGGTTCTTAGGGTTTCTTTTGGCACATTTGTGAGATGGGACTCTAAGTATTTATTGTCGAGATCTTGACAGATAGAGCTTGTCTGGAGGTAAAAATTAAGGACCACGGTTCATTTACTGGTATCCAGGCTCTGATTCCTATTCGGCCGTTTAGAAAAGATGGCAATAGATGCTTTATCTGTCCTTTTAGGTCGAGTTGGCCAAGAGGGACATTTCAATTTATATTCGCTTACAATGTGTCGTATGTGCACTCGTTGGCCCATGAGCGGCTATACTTTAAGAGATATCCACCTGCGATATCGGCAGACGTTTGCTCGATTATTTTCGCGTTGGGATTCAGAGAAAAATTGTCGACCATCGGATCTAACTTATATTGACATCTTATGGTACAGGTAATGTATATCTTAACATTATTACTATGGCTTATCTCAGCAGTATCTACACCAATGTCTAATGCGGTTAGTATTGAAGCGTGTTGAACTAGGGGGGGACACACTCAGACTTACTTGGGAAGAATAATGATGGATACATTACTCTAGGTTGGGACAAGGGTTTTACCGCCGGTCTCTTTGCTTTTTATAGAGAGGTCCCCAAATGAACAACAGGCGTTTTCTCCTTTGGATCTTGTACATTGGCGCAGCAGAAGCGCGGCTATGTCTTTATTCAGTATCTTTATCAACTGCGTAATATTTGCGATGGATCACTCAACTTTCTCTGTATGTCATTGCTCTTAGGAAATGCATTATCGTGGCATGCAAACTAGCAATTAGTATTCGAATTTGCTGAAGAAAAAGGAAGGTATTTGAAATTAGATGATGTCTCGAAAACTTTGTCAGCGTGACAAAGCCCTAGTCTACTTCTTCAGGGTGAATGATTTTCTTGCATGGAAAGGTCGTATGCAATAGTCTCTAAAATTTCCGACGTTTGACTATGTTGTCGATATTGTGGAAAGATAATACATTAACTACTTAATAATCCTCTCAGAATTTCATGAAGCGACTGACTATTGCAAGCTATTTTTCAAGGAGAGGCGATTTCAGTACTCCTGGTCTTTACTATCCTGTCAGTTTATTAACAGGATAGAGAAAATTAACTTTTTGCATGTCAATCTCCCTTGCTGTGATCCACTTCATTATAGGAATCTTGGGATAAGTACGTTTTCTACATCTTTCGTGAGGAACCAATCGAAGTCTTGACGATGTTAATAAACATTTCAGGATGTCTTACGACCACTACCGGGGACACACGATGTCATTGAACATGAATAGTTCTTAATGACATAATCTTATAGGTAGACCTTCTATATCATCTTCATTTTCAGGTCAAAGTCGAGAAAGAATTGGGAGAGTTGATACGTTGGATGATAAATGAAAACCATCTCACTCAGCTCATACCTCTTGGATCATGGTTATTGTATGAAAGAAAAGACCACTAAACATAGCTTTGCGTTGGAATTCGATTGGAACTCAGGTTGACGAAAGATTGATACTGGAAACCTATGCCTTCGATTTGAAGAACTACTAAACTAAACTTTTCTTAATTCTAGATTACTTTAACCAAACTTGTACTTGTCGTGTCGAGGAAGGTTTTATTGGCAAGTTCGCTGTTAAATGAAAACGAGCCAAACCTTTGTAATGCTTTTTCTACAACACCACTAGTGGGTTTATTTCAATGGGAGATTTATTTATGCCGTTTCGGCCTTATGAAACGCCCTGCTTACCTTTCGTACGCATTGATGCCGTTCGATATTCTATAATTTCGTAAACAGATGTCATTTATGCATACTTAGGGTCGAATATCTGTCTGTTCAGTGGAGTGATTCCTGGGGAAGATCATTAGATCTGGAGTTTTTTTACGAATTGCTGTCTACTCTTCGCGACAGTATAATTTATCTGCAAAAAACCCCTCTAAAGCCACTTTATTAAGGAATTTTTAGTGTGATGTCTTATCCTGGGTCATCGTGTTTGGTCTTGGTCTTTTAAAGGAGCAGACGGACTACAATGCTGTTTTCAAAAATACTAAAATATTTTTGTTCCCTTGTCCCCTAAGACGAAAAAACAAGATGCGTAGGGTTAGTATAGGTCCTCTTAGGGTTTGATACAATTTTTTACGGGGGACGATTCATTTCCGATTCTGTTCCTCCATTATTTGGCAAACCCATCTTTCGATCTTTTATTGAAGAAAGGAAGGATCTGCATGAATATCTGATCCGCTCTCGCTGGTCTCAAGTAATATGAAAATGCCAATCTTCATTGGATCCAGATTAAACACTCTTATTTTCATCTCCACCATAATCCTTAGGGTTACCTTCTATTGGATGACTTTTGTTCTTCGAAGTGGGACGCCTGTCCACACTTTTGTTCTTCCGGATAGTGACGCCCTCAGTGCCACTGGTATTGGGGCAAAGCTCTAATGCAGGAGTTGATTCGGTATACTCTGCATTCCGGGTGTTGTATATCTCTTAGGAAATTTAAATGCTGCATGAAAGGAATTTATTCGGTTTTTAGACCGTGAATTATTGGCATATGGTTTGGTCAAATTCTCACGTATACAAAAGATTCCTTCTAGGCGAGCTCATTCATTGTGGCCGAATCCGACCAGAATGCTCTTAACTGCTTTATTCCGCAGCAAAAACTTGAAAGAGCTCCGAGGTCTACATCGATATGGCCCATAGCTCTGCAACACCCTTGTCAATTTCTCGGTGGTGGAGCTATCCGATGGTTCGGATTATGTGGATGGCAAGACATTTCTGTCCCAGATGCCCACATGATTTCACACTTAATTTCTTCTGTGCATATATATTTTCCTGATAAAAGGTCGAGATCTATATACAGTTTCTCCTACTATAATATTATTTCAAGCACATATGTTTCTCACTCTTTTTGGGAATTTTTATTGCTTTGTAAGCTTTTCCTTTTTATGTTACCGATTTTTGGTTTGTTAACGGAAGAAGGACCTTAGTTTTGCAATCTTAGTTAGCAATATATATGGGCCAAAAGTTCATCATTGGCCACCACAATTTATATATTGTATTTTTGATTATTGTATTAAGAAAATTACATGTTAAGCACATTTATCATAGAGATTTCTGTTTATTGATAAGTTTTCGCTTTCGCAGCACAGCATTGAACGTCGGGCGAGAGTAATGGAAAATTTTGTCCATCCCATGTAGTCTAATGGTCATGTTCTAACTACCTATTTAGCAATCGAATTATGTCCACATCTTCAAGGAACATCTAGTTTAAATTACTATAATTTTACATTGTATCATGATATTATTGACATGCTTGTATAATGTTGTAACTTTATTGGTTTTAAGATGTGTAATTCTCTTAATCGGTATATTAGTATATCACACCGCTGTTTTCTTGACACTTCATATGTTTATTACTATGATAATATATTTTAATTTCATAGATGTGTATGACTATACATTTTGCTGGTCATCCTATGATATTGCCTTCACTGTGGCATATGGTTAGGTGGCACCCTCCTTGAAATTTACGTTGTAAACACTTAGGGGAAATATTTTCATCTAAGGATGTGTGGATTAATGAATCACTCCACTGTCGCTCGGCCATGCGTCCCGAGCTTATTGCCTAAATATGTTAGGCATTATTTTTTATTCCCGCGACCATCATACGGTGCGTAGGATAGGTAGCCTGTTTCAGTTATCTGCTCTACGGATTTTTAAAAAATAAAATGTTTTCCATTTTTTGTTTTTTTTTTTCCGGTGGGTTGGCTTTTAATCTGTATACGCAAACAGAATTTTGTTCTAAGATCTTTGTATAAATTAACTTGCCGGATTAGTACACTGTAGTACACTGTAATGTTTTCTTGGTTTCCGAAGGGTAATAAATAAATAACCCTTGTTTGTCTGTCGATTACCATTTTCATATGGTGTGTTAACCTTCTCTTGTGTCCTGTTCTCGCCGGTTGGTCCCATTTTTTCGGTATTCGTTCGATGTCAGATCATTCTCCTTTTATGAGTTTAAAGCGTTCGGTCAACTTGCCTTTCTTGGAATTGATTGAAAACCAGAGTTGGAATGTTTTATTCCCGTGTTCATTATAAGGCGTGCGATTTCGTTATATGTCTTTTGTTCTGGCTTGAATGTCTCCTACATCGTGGACCCCGTTGTGAGGGTTTACATCAGGCTGTTGTGCGTTCTGTCGGCTTGTCTGAACTTTAATGAGAGTCTGGATGAAGAGGAATTCTTACCGGTTCCGGGGATTTCGCCAAACATAGATGTTTTTGAGCAGAAGAGGAACGGCATTCTTGTGCGTCCAGTGATCTTTTTTTTGATAGTGGAATTGGTAATAGTCCTTCCTGTGAGTTAATTTTAGCTAACGAAGGTCCGTTCTCCTATATGATTCGAAAACGCCTGGACGAGGCGTATGTGTGTTGTGGTGATATGTGTTTTTCGAAGCAGATGGTAATTCCCTCTTTTTCTTTTTGGTGTACAAATCTGTAATATATTTTGATGTTTGACATTGGGTAGTTCTCTCATGCTCCTCAGTTACCACCAGCTTTCGGAAGGAATGGAGAGGCTTCTTCTACATCGAGATTACTCCCAGGTATCTATCTTCATACCTGAGATTTAGATGTATACGTTTCTATGCTTATGCTAGAGCCCCACAGTTTTAACAAGTTTCTTTATGCTCTTTTATGAATCTATCGCAAATGTTAGCGGTACGGTATCTACAGCGAGGTTAGGCCTTAGAAAAAAATCCTACAAAGGTTTAATCTGACCCTGTACTCTTGGGAAACGCCATTCACGCGTGCGTTCTGTGGTTGTGAACTCATTTACATATATGTTTCGGATAGTATCTCAGAGAGGCGATTGATTAGGACTTATGTACATTATGATATGAAGCTGAACGCTGTTGTAAGCTGGAATATATATTAGTATATATAATATATATATATTATATATATATATATATATATAAATATATCTATTATATGATATATATATATTTATATATAATATAAATATTATTTTATTATATATATAATTTTTTTTTTTTTCCTTAACCACGGTCAGCTTGGGCTATCAGCCCTTCGGCCCATTGACATGTCCACTGCGAGGCTGGGAACCTGAGGACTTTCCTACCACCCTTCAGGAGCTTCAGCTCATACCATCCACAGAGGGTTTATCACAGGACCGGTTCAGGCTATTCATCCAAATTCCGTCCGTAAACACTTCTTCAAACGCCGACGCCCGGATTGAACATGAACAACCTGTCGCCAGTTACAACACCGAAGCATTACACCAGTGACGGCATTGACCAAATATATATGTAAAATATAAATTATATATATATGGATAGATACATAGTATATATATGTATATAATATATTGATGTATATATATATATCAGATAATATAATATATTATACGAAATATTTATATATATATATCAGCTCCATAGGATATGCAGGATCCATGAATAACTTTATGTATGCACATTCCATGTACTACATAGTGACTATGACATTTTGTAAAATGGGAGAATGTACAGTACCACATGTGTTGTGCGTCAGAAAAATAAACGATGAAAAACGACCAATAGCAGTCCTATACAACCCTTCTATGATCATTTCATGTCATACACAATGTGTTTGTGAAATGCAAACCACATCACCATACTCGCAGCCAGCACCAATAAACCATACAAGACACCTCACACTTCTCAAGCATTATAACCTTCCATGGTGGTCTATAGGGGTTGGGACTTTATAATATGGCTACACTCACTAGCAACGTAACTTTGGACTTAAAATACCGTACGACAACGTTACATAGTGGCCAAGTTTTGTCCAGCCATATAAGTCCACCACTCTTGTCTCCCCCCCCCCACCTCCTCCCTCGCGATGCTTGATTCTAATTTTGTGAATGAGTCCGTCTAACACTTCTTTCCCACTGTGGCAGGGTTCAGTTATGATGACTATAGACCATACCGTTACTTTTTTACGCCCCAGTATTCGTGTATAGACTCCATTCGGTAGTGCGAGCGTGTGCAGCTGTAACCGGATGCCACATGTGCCACCTTAGGCAAAGCGCCGACCCCCCCCCCCGACCCGACCGACATTTCCCGACAGTTATTATTGATTAATTTTAAACGATAATAACCATTAACATTTTTTAAATTAACAGAAAAAATGAAACAGAAAATTTCCAGAGGTAATAAATGTACATGGCTTTGATATGGAATCAGTTTTCTTGGATCTGGCAAGGGGGGTTGGTTGTATATTATTTTCTTTCACACAAAAAAAAACAAACAAACTGAGAATGAATTGGGTGCTCATCTGCAATGCATTAATGAATAAAGGCAAATAAATTATACCTACAATAAGAGTTGAGAATCAATAAATTGTATTATATTTTTGGTAGAATGCTATTATTGAACATGATTTGAGGAAAAATCAGTGTGATGTCCAAGACAGCAGTATTTATTTAGTCTCACGGAAAGGGAGACGTACATTACAATACTGGCAGGATGTGCACGGTGAGTGGTGGAGGTGGTGGTGGGGAGGGAGTAAGTATGGTTAGTGACATCCAAGAATCGTGTACCAACCTTGAAAATTCCCCTTACTAGGGACGAGGCTCTGTCTAAACGCCTACACGGGCCAGGTGGTAGAACACTCGCCGAATATTACGGTTTTTTTAAAAAAATAGTGAAAGTAAGGTCTACTAGAATAATACTGTCGTTAGTGGGGTGAAAATATTAGTTTGTGCCGGGGGCCCCCCCCCCCCTGGGTGGAGAATCGAACTCCAACACTCTCGATGATTGGAACCTAAATATAGTCACTCACCATACGACCATTATCTGCTATGGGAGTACCTTTTTAATGGTATTTTAGAGTCCTGATTATTTATAAGGTGGGGATACCTGCAGAAATGGAAGGAAGGATATATTCTGGGTTTAAGTTTGCCCTAAGAAAGGGAAATCTACATGATGAAGTGCACTAATATATAGAGGAAATAATGTTACTATCTGTGCCCAGGAAAGGTATTGAACAGTATCTATCCATTGAGAGAGTTAAAGGAGGTCCCATTAGACAAGAAAATTGTGAAGAGACGAAACAAGCAGTTTTTCGACAAAACTGATCATGTACAGACCAGATAGCCCACTTTGAGAATAATTGGTTGAACAATAGTCTGGAATGGTATTCAACTACGTATGACATCGGATTTTGTTGGAACTACGAAAAAAGCATTTGACAGTGGATTGTGGATGGACAGAGAATCAACTTTGGAAAATGACTGAAGTGAGGCCTTATGGAGTTCCCCTGAAGATCATTAATTTTAATAAAGAAAAAAACCTATGGATAGACATGACGTGCAGAGTTGTTCTTCATGAAATGGACAGGCTTTACAGAACAACCATTTGGTATAAGAAACAGTGAGGTGCGACAGGGATTGCCTCTTGTCCTCCATTCCTTTTTTCTTGCTGGGCAAAATAGATTGGGTTATTAGGTTTATGAGATCATCGACAAAACACAACCAGATATTGGAATCCTGTGGATGGACTTGACTGAAGCAGTTTGGATGTTGATCTGGATTTTGCTGGATTGATTTGGCCTCTCCTGTCCCCTAACCGTAATATCAGATGCAGGACTAATTGGTAACACTCGAATGAGAGGTCACAGTCTAATTGCGGTCTCGAAATTACACAGGGAAAAGACAAAAACAAAAATAATACGAATAAAATAAATGCAGGTAATGAATAATGAAAACTGGGTTGACTCTTGAAAGAAACACCAATACAAGATGTAGAATCATACACATATCTTGGCAGTAATATAGATAAAGTTGGAGGGACAGACAGCGATATCAAAATAAGAATACAAAAGGCAAGAGGAGCTTTCATTGCATTGCGAAATATATGGAGATCAAGAGAAATAGGATCCAACACGAAAATAAGAATCTTCAACTCAAATGTGAAGTCAGTCCTATTGTATGGCTCAGAGACATGGAGAACAACAAAGACAACAACCAAAAAGCTACAGACTTTCATAAAGGGGTGCTTGCGTAGAATAGAGGGATTAAAATGGTATGACAAGGTTACCAATGTGGAACTGATGACAAGAACTGGACAAGTGCCAGTGGAACAAGAGATGAGAAGAAGACGATGGCGATGGATAGGACACACACTGAGGAAGCCTGTTGATAGCATTACAAGGCAGTCCTTGTTCTGGAACCCCCAGGGCAAGAGAGGCAGAGGAAGACCAAGAAGTACATGGAGAAGAGAGTTGGAAACAGAGGTGAAAATGATGAGGAGAACATGGAAAGAACTTGAGATGATGGCACGTGACAGGAGGATTTGGCATGTGTTTGTTGAAGGCCTATGCTCCTTTGGGAGTGGAGGGTTATGAAAATGAAATTAACCGGTTTTCTATTTTCGCGGCCTTCGCCTCGCCTATTTTAATTCGCGTTCTTTCAG
>JAMPIV010009364.1:0-10848 GCA_024509875.1 Oreohelix idahoensis | reverse complement strand
ATCTGGAAATATTTCTCTTGATCTGCCAGAACCAAATTCGTCAGAGGGACAGAATCAGATTCTACCCCAGCTCCTTCGCCATTTGCCAGTGAAGCAGACTGCATGGGTTTTATTAAAAGCCTGTTGAATCGGTGAGATTGTGGGTAGAGAATTAAGGCATAATATGTATAATATTAATTACTAGTGTTTAAGGGAAGTGATTGTGTGTGTAAAATCTCATTGTGTGATTCATAGAAGGAAAGCTGCTTTGTGCTGTATAAATTATGTTTCGACATTTAATTTTCTGATTTCTGCTGGACTAGACAATACTATCAGGAAATAGTAAAAGAGGAAAGATTGTAATTTAATGTATTGTTAGAGTAGGCCTATACACTCAACACTCGCCGTAAGGCCTATGCAGTTAATGATGTCAATCCTGGACATATTGGGAAAGTGTGTGTGTTGTAATGCTGTGTTATGTTATTGCATACAACTTATTTAGACACTCAACACTCACCATAAGGCCTATGCAGTTTTGGTGATGTCGGTCATGGACATATTAAGAAAGTGTGTGTTGTAATGTTGTTATATTATTGCATAAACCTATTTGTCACTGACTGAGTCTACCTTTCCTGTGTGTTGTAATGTTGTGTTATATTATTGCATAAACCTATTTGTCACTGACTGAGGCTACCTTTCCTGTGTTATCATCACTTATTCTGAACTGCCTCACTAATCTACAATCTGGGTAGCAGGATTTTAGAGCCAGATGCTATGTAAGACCTATTACATTTCAGGGCAGAGGTATCCTGTCACTCATCTTGTTAGCAGAGAAGAACATTGGTTTTGTACCTAGCGGTGTAAGATTTGAACAAGCACCCTGTACCTACATCAGTTGGAAGAGTGGGGACCCTCAGTGTTGGGCTTCTCCATCTTATATTCTGGCTTCAAGGAAAAGGCGGAAGCAAAGAAGTTAAGTCAAATTAGACAAGACTGACTCGCAGAGCATTGGCGTACCACACCCGGTTATAGTAGTAGTGATGAAAACAGTGATGATTAAATTAGTCTGGAAGCAACATAGACTTTAGTCAGTGTGACATTTTCAAAAGCTACATAACCTAGAAATACTTTGAAGATAAATTCAAGTGATCTCAGTAACATTGTTGTCAGTGTGACATTTTCAAAAGATACATAACTTAGAAATATTGTGAAGTCAAGTGATATCAGTAACAGTGAAGTCATTGTGACAGTTGTCAATATCTACTCCCCTAATACTGAAGATAAACTCAAGTACCAAACTATCATTAACATTGGTTCCAGAGGATTAGTTGCACTAAGAATTTTCATAACAAGGGAGCATTAACAACTAGGAAAAGACTTTAATTTTAGTGATTGACTTTTATTTGGTGGAGATACATGCAACATCATCAGTGTGATTTTATTTTTAGGGTTTGTGTTTACACAAACAAAACTAAACAGATGACTGTACATAAATAAAATTAAGAAATTGTAGTGCACTGTTTTTATTACTTTATGTCAGCTTTGAATTACTTTGAATTTAATTAAATCCCCTAGATACTATAACAGCCCATAGGTATAATTCTGAGAGGGGCACCATAGAATTCTGGTACTGAATATTACTATCTCGGCCCGAAATTCTTTACAGCCTGACTTTATACCTATGAACTCTATACACCATTGCTCTTTTCTGAGAATGGGGTATTTCTTTTAAGACCAGACTCTTCTCTGGCAATTATCCTAGTATCATCTGATACACCTGGTTGTCTTATTCTTCATAAATTAAGGAATCTCTCGCGACATGTTTGCATCTCGGATGCCGGCTAATAGTTTTAAACATGTGTAACCGCGCCATCTTGTCATCCCCATTGTCTCCGTTGGTCACTGCCTTTTTATCACAACATCTTCAAGAAGAAGATATATTACTAGGCCACAGTAAAGCCTAAATTTAGTTGTAGTGTATATTTGGGTTTTCGCTCTAGAAATAGTTGTGGGTTATATTTGTGTTTTCGCTCCTTCTAGAGCATACCGTCGAGTGTTACTTAAGTGGCCCAATCATTACTCGCTGCGGACTAAGTTGAGCGATTAGCCCTAGGGTCTATATAAAGAGAGTGTAAGCCTGCGAAAAACCCTATTCTTTCAAGAGCCGCCCAGACGAGAGAGAAACGAAGTTAGGCAAGTCCTGTGTGGGTAAAAGAAGAACAAAGACATGATACGTGAGTTAATTTAGATTAGCTTTAGTGATCAAGTTTTATTATTAGTATTCAGCGTCTATGTTCAATGTTTAATGAAATAGATAAAAGGATGTGTTTCCTAAGGAGATTTCTTCCAGGACATTAGATTTAGTTCTGAAATGATAGATGAGTGAAAATATGTGTGGATAGATTGTAATAGTGTTAAGTCCAAATCACAGCTGTAAGAGTTTAGTAGCAATTATTTCTTTCGTCAGACCTGGCAAGAAAGGCAAACTATTTCATACATGTAACCAGGCAGAGAAGCTATCTATTACTTTAATTTAGATAATATTAACTGGTTGGGAAGATGGCAAATGAGGAGGGGGGCGGGGGGGGGGGGGGGGGGCGTGTTGATGATTGTGAATAAAGAAGGCTCCAAGAAGTTTGCATTAACACTCTTAGATATCACGTGTTATAAGCCTATAATGTTACGCTATGTTATATTGTGTGAATTGACACGTGGGTGAAGGCATGTTATTGTAATTTTCTTCAGTAATGGAAGAGATAGTTTAAGTTAAAGTGTATTTCACGATTATTGATTATTCCACTGTATATCTTCAGTGGATTACTTTGAGTGAGGTGAGAATATTCATTTAGATTTCTGGTGAGCGCAATGCCACTCCTTTGTGAGTAAGGTACTTGGAGACAGAGGTGTTTCTCTGTTTGCTCCTTGCGGAGCATGGAGACACCAATGCAGCTGGTGTGCACCACAAGCCCACAAGAAGCATTTTTATGCTATTGCAGTGGTTGTTTCGGTAACGATGTATTTCATCTGATGAGTTCCCAATCTCATCAGGGGTCATATACGACACGCTTGTGGCCAGGCGCACCAGTCGTCACTTACGACAAGTTCAGAGTGCAGGAACGAATATTGACGTGGATCGGTTGAGAGGTAGTAGCTTGTTCTCATTACTGAGAGTATTTGTTGTACATATAGTTGAATATTATTTTATGTCCATTTTATTAATATTTAATTAAGGTTATGTATAGAATGATTTGTGAGAGCACGTGGGCTCACTTGGAGATATATATTTCTCTTATCCGCTCCTGAGAGAGCATGGGGCCACCAGTGTGGTTTGCCTCCACATGAAGCATTCAGATGCTCCTGCAGTAGTGGTTTCGGTAGCAACCGATTGATAAGGGTGGATTTAACCAAAATAATAATGGTGCGCCAAAAAATGCCAGGTACGTTAGCTCCGTTATAAGATTGACGACCACTTGCCACCCCTATCGACACCTGGTATAAAAGTGCAAGATGTAGGTGTCTTCTCTGGTTTATAGTGTTGCTGTGTATGTTGCAGTAGAATAGTTCACAGGGTACAACACAGGCAACATGATGTGTAGAGTCATAAAAATGGTAACTTCGCTTTATGTTTTATACCATTTATTGCACGCCACAAAACAGTCATGATATTTTGTCATCACCAACATAGTTTAACGAATGCAGCATTCAAAATCATATTAGCTGATAGTCATGTAGGATTCAATACTCAATAGTTGTATTGTAAACAGATAGCTTCTGTATATTCGATATCATAAAGTTCTGGTTCATGAAGCTGTATAAATAATATATATATATATATATATATATATATATATATATATATATATATATATATATATATATTTATATATATATATATATATATATATATATATATATATATATATATATATATATATATATATATATATATATATATATATATATATATATATATATATATATATATATATATCACAGATCTGGGTGCCTAAGGTTCATACATATAACTTCTGCAACAGTGTCAGCTGCAGATCATCAATGTTCATAGACAATAATAAATGCTCCCTTCCTGATGCTAGCAGATCAGATGTGTACAATAAGTCCGTTTACTGTCTGCACGTGAATAACATACATGGAATACAGGTCAAACCGACCCTTATAACCTTCCTAAGTCTAACCATCTGACTTGGACGTGATCTCCGATATAACGAATCCTGGAACACAGACAATAGTCTTGTTGGTCTAGAGCGACCCATATATATATAACTAGTTCAGGTATAAAGATACCGGTGGCAAAAATCCTAGTCAAAGTACCTCTCCATTTTGAATCACACAGGCGAGCAAGGAGCCACAAAATGACGAACTTCTAGATGATAGCATAAAGTTCGATACAAGAGGAATTACCTTTCTTCGGAAATCAACCACGAACATATGCCTCCAGGCAGGCTTGAATAATACTGGGAAATAGTCTAGTTAGCTAACAAACTCACAAAGACAACGTATTTCCCTCAGAAAATCACAAGACGCAGATTGCGTCCGCTCGCTACTCAGACCATTTCTAAACTCCCGAGCTGGGCGGAACACACCAAACGAACTACCAGTTTTGACATGCGCAGAACTCCAATATCTGAGTCGCCGCTCACATAAGACGATTCTAAGAACATTCGAGATAAAAGTCTTAGACAGTCGCGCCTTTTATGGTCATGAACAGAAGCGTTAAGACAGGTTTCAGACATCTACAACAGTTGACTGATACTACCAAATAAGGAGATATGGTCACGCTTCGTTCAAGAAATTATAGACCGAACGTGTCTCTATACAAGAGAAGGCAAACTCATAAAAAAATTGTAGTCTCGATATCTCGGGTTATGTCCCTTTGACTGTAAAAACATAATACACCTTTCAGTCAAAAAATGATCATACATACGAAAAATGATCATACAAAGACTTTGGAAAAAGTAATTATTTGTGCGTAACATTACCGCACCCTCCCGGGAAAAAAAAATGAACCATTTTTTTTTAAATCCTGGAGCCGGAAAAATCTAGGCTCCTAACGCACGTATGATGCGCGGATATATACCTAACAAACTACCTCAACGCATGGAGCGAAACTGAGATCATATCTCAGGTCCTTAGAGAAAAAATTTATCTAAGTATTCGCGTATATATTCCAGGAAGGTGCCACCAACACATGCCACAATGATGGCAACATCATAATAAAAGTCAAACTACTCTCATACCAATATATGAAATTAAATATATCATTATGATATCATACAATGTGTTGTGCAAATAGCGGTGTAATATACTAATATACCGCACTATATTATTACATTATATAATGCATCAGTAATTAATAACTAATACAATGTTATTCTTCGTTGACATAAAACAATCAATAGAAGAAGATGTGGACATCATCCGCTCCCAATCTAGGACAGGACTTGATATCCTCAATGTTCCACAATGGACATAATCTCGCAGACTTCACTGATGTGCTGCGAAAATATCAATAACACAAATCTTAAAGACAACTGGTAAATCTCTTAATACAATTATGCAAATATATTATCTAAATGTGGCCGAGTGATCTTTTGGCCCGTATATCACTAACTAAGCCTTCTTAGATAATTACATGGTACAATGTTATAAATTCCCCCCAAAAAAGTGAGAAAAAATCTACTAACATGTCATTATAATATTGGACTGTATATCAGGAAATATATATATGACAGAAGAATCATGTGGAATCGTGTGGGCATCTGGACAGAATGTCTGCCATCACATTATCCGAACCACGGATAGCTCGAACCGAGAAATGAAATGGTTGAAGAGCTATGGCATAACGAGTGGACCTCGAGCTCTTCAGTTTTTGCTCTGAATAGCAGTAAGCGCTTTCTGGTCGGTTTCCACAATGAAGTGTGCGCCTAGAAGAAATCTTTGTAACTTCAGAATAGACCATACCATAGCCAATAACTCACGGTCTAAAACCGAGTAATTCTTTTCTGCAGCATTTAATTTCCTAGAGATATACATCACCGGATGCAGAGTATCAGAATACTCCTGCATTAGTGCTGCCCCAATCCCAGTTGACAAAGCGTCACTTCGAAGAACAAAAGTCTTCTCAATAGTAGGTAACCTAAGAATAGGTGGAGATGAAAATAGGGCTTTAACCTGGTCCAATGAGGATTGATATTCTTTAGACCAGCGGATCAGATTAGGCGACCCTTTCTTCAATAAAGTAGAAAGCGGTGCCATAATGGAGGACAGATTCGGAATGAATCGTCCGTAGAATTGGATCAAACCTAATAGACTCCGTACTTGTTTCTTCGTCTTGGGGACCGAAATGTTAAGTATTTTTGAAACATTGTGGTCCTCTGTCTTTAAAAGACCATGACCAACACGATGACCTAGGAAAGAAATCTCGCTAAATCCTATAAAGGCTTTAGAGGGTTTTGCAGTCAAGTTATACTCGCGAAGAGTAGACAGTAATTCGTATAAACCCAAATAGTGATCTTCCCAGGAATCACTGAATAGACAGATATCATCTAAGTATGCTATGACATCTGTACGATATGCGAGAATTCGCCGCATCATGCGTACGAATGTAGCAGGGGCGTTCATAAAACCGAAAGGCATGAAATTCCATTGGAATAAACCCCTAGGTGTAGAAAAAGCTGTAAAAGGTTTGGCACGTTCAGTTAGCGGAACTTGCCAATAACCTTTAGACAAATCTAGTTTGGTAAAGAATCTAGAATTAGCAAGTTTATTGAGTAGCTCTTCTAATGAAGGCATAGGTTCAGCGTCGAACTTCGTAACTTGGTTCAATTTGCGATAATCTACGCAAATGCGAATGTTATTATCCTTCTTTCGAACAATAACCATAGACGAAGAGTATGCTGAAGTGGATGGTTCAATGATTTCCAAACGTATCATTTCATCCAATTCTTTTTCGACTTGAGACTGGAAATGGATAGGTATTGGATAAGGTCTGACTCTGACAGGATTATGATCAGTTAGCACAATGTCATGTTCAATGACATGTATGTGTCCTGGGATGTCTGTAAGAACATCCTGAAATGTTTGCAACATCGAAGAAACTTGTCGATGTTCCTCAGCGGAAAGATTTGGAGAAACGGTCACGTTTTTCCAAGATTCCGTAGAATAAAGTGGGACCATAGGAAGAGGAAGATTGACATCAGAAAAAGTAGTTTCCTCATCCTGTATAACTGACAGAGATGAGTACTGACCATGAGGTGCTTGAGAATTGTCCGTTGCTTGGAAAATAGGCTGCAAATAGTCAGGTCTTTCATAAAATTCCGTGAGCATATTTATGTGGAAAGTTTTATGCTTTCCATCAATATCGACAACATAGTCGACATCATAAATTTTTGAGACTATTGCATATGGACCTTTCCATGCAATTAGAAGTCTGTTCTCCCTTGAAGGAAGTAGAACGAGAGCTTTGTCACCTGGACAAAGTTGTCGTAGACATCTATTTTTATTTGCAAACTGCCTTGCCTGTTCTTTAGCAAATTCGGATGAAGAAGTTGCTAGTTTGCATGCCTCGATGATCTTTTGCCTAAGAGCAATGACGTACTCATAAGAAGATTGAGTTTCATCACTAATATTATCGGCAGTGATTAGATCGTGAAGTAAAGACATAGGGCCGCGCAGTTGCGCGCCAAAGACAAGTTCAAAAGGGGAAAACCCTGTATGTTCATTGGGGACCTCTCTATACGCAAAGAGAGCCGCGGGTAAGACCCTGTCCCAATCCTGAGGATGATCCTCAGTTATCTTACCAAGTAAAGTTTTCAGAGTCCTATTTAAACGTTCGACCAACCCATTAGACATTGGGTGATAGATACTGCTGAGAGACCTTTTAATGTGTAGCATAGACAATACCTGTGACATAGTGTCTGATATAAGTTGAGTGCCATGGTCTGACAATATTTCTCCGGGAAAACCCAAGCGAGAAAATATCAGCCAAAGAGCGTCTGCGATATCAGCAGTTGAGATGCTCTTGAGAGGTATTGCCTCTGGCCAACGTGTGCACATATCGACACATGTAAGAATAAATTGATGTCCTCTAGCTGACTTAATTCTAAAAGGACCGATAATATCTATTGCCATTTTTTAAAAGGGCGAATAGGAATGTCAGCAGCCTGGATAGGCGCAGCATGTCGTGGTCCTTTAGATTTGACCTCCTGACATACTTTGCAAGAGCGACAGTAAATTCGTATGTCCTTGCTCACAAATGGCCAAAAGAAAGCCGCAAGAACCCTCGACTTTGTACGGGAAAAACCCATATGTCCAGCACATTGCGAGTCATGAGCATGTTGCAATATTTGCAATCTCATGCTCTTGGGCACAAGAATTTGTGAATGAGTGGACGTAGTCGAGTCTTGTACCATACGTACAAGTACGCCGTTCTTCATAGAAATCCAAGATTTTCTATTAGTATTCTGATTAGGATCACCTTTTTTTGCTAGAATGAAGAATTTTTGTAAAGACGGATCTTCTTCTTGCAATTTGATAAATGAGTCACGTGTAATAGTCAAGTGACTATCTTGGTCATTTACTTCATCATTATTAGTTAATGAAGTTTGAGGTGGATCCAGAGCATGTGCTCTTGTGACCACCGCATTGGTAGCTTCAATGTTTTGCTCTTCCCAAACAGCAATCTGCTGTGGGGGTACATTCCCTAACTCCGTGAATACGACCAATAATAAGGTCCGCAATAGGATTTGGAAGTAGACACGCGTGGACCTCTCCCGTGAAGAAAGGAGTAGCAATATGTATTATGGCAGTAGGATACTTTTCCAACGTGCCACCAAATGTGACACATTTGATGACCTTTCCTGTAGCACAGGATGGATCTACAAGAGATTGCCTAACACCAACAGTAGTACATCCAGAATCAAACAACACTGAGACTGGATTACTATTTACAAGCCCCTTATGTAATATAAGAGAACCTCTCCCATCATGAGCAACATTAGCAGGAAGAGCTGGCAAAGGATGACCACAGCTTAGAGTACTAACGGTCTTCGGATCAAATAAAGTACTGCATTGGATACATTTATTTGCTCTACCAAAATCAAAAGATGAGCATCCGATAGCATTATGGTCTTTATCACTATTAATCTGTTTATCTGCTCCCTGAGATTCTTGTTGAACAGAATTCGTCTGTTGATATCTTTTTCTCTTATGTTGCGATCTACCGCGACCATTATTGCCTCTGCAATTATCATTAAAGTCCCTACTGTAATTTTTATCCTGGTTTGAGTTCCAGTTTCCATAACTGTCATTACCATCTCTATGCTGTTGAGAACCTCTATTATCTTGGTATTGAGGTCTCTGCAAAAAAATATTTCCCTCTATACCGATTACCTTTGTGAAAAAATTCTAAAGTTAACACCCCTAGAATACCGTGTAAGTATTAGGTTGTCTCCAGTTCTGGGAAGAAGAATCACCCTGGAATTGATTACTATGGTTCTGGGCATAATTACGGTTACTCTTTTTATTGAAATTTTGCTGGCTACCCTGAAATTTACGCATAAAATTTGGGCCATAAGGTGCTGCCGAAGCAACTGGCAGACCTTCTTTTACTTTAGAGTTGCTAATGGTTATGTGAGGATGCGCAGTAACATACTGGCTACAGTATTCTTCCATTTCTTTTATGTTTTTAGGCTTACGCTCATGAAGAAAAGAAAGAAAAGCTTCATTAACAGAAGACATGACCTTGTCTCTAAGTAGTAAATCCATAAGAGCTTCAAATGTATTTTCTGTCTTAGACAACTCAACCCATCGTAAAAAAGTAAGACGGATGCCTGAGATGAATTCAGAGAATTCAACTCCAGTTTCTGGTAACATGTTTTTAAATTTAAGACGATATCCGTCCTCGTTAAGTTGGTACTTCTTTAACAATGCCGCCCTGACAACCTCATAGTTGTTTTTGTCAGGCACATCTACCATACTCAACAAAGTCAAAGCATCACCTCTAAGTATCTTGGACAGATGATAAACATATAATGTTTTATCTATATTATGCACATTAAATGCTGGTAGATTAAGCTTGAAATCCTTAGCATTAGTCTTATCTGACACCTTATTTGCATCATTAGCATTACCAGTGTTCAATAACTTTAACTTCTCTAACTCTAAAGCTAAGAGTTTTTCTTCATGCTCCATTTTTGCTTTTCTCTCATCAGCTCCATCTTTGTAAAACCTTCATTTCTTCAGCCTCAGCCTGTAAAAAAACTTTCCTCCTCAAAACCTGTAAAAAACCCATTTAAAAAACCCTACAAAAAAACCTCTCAAAAAACTACACAACTCCAAAAAAAACTACAAACAAAACCTCAAAAAAACCCTCAAACAAAACCTCAACAAAAAAACCTCCACACAAAACTCATCTCACAAACATCAAACAATCAACACAAAAAATAAAAAACCCAAACCCCAAATACCACAAAAAAAACCACACCCATCCACATCCTAAACAAAATAACAAACCTCCACACAAACAAAAATAACCTAAATAACAAACCCAAACAAAACAACCTCCAACCCCCATCCAATTCCACAATCCCCCCCCCTACTCCCCAACAACACCAAACACCCCATACAACCCCTTTAAAACCCATCACCCACCCACCCTACCACCCATACTCCCATCATACCCCCCCCATATCTACCCTCCCATCCCACCAACCAACACAACAAACCCATAACCCACTCCCCCCCTCCAACCACCCTATCAATACACCACCACACATAATCCCCCCCACACATATTTCCCCCCTCAAATCCCCCCCAATACAACACCCCCATACACCACCACACCCCCCT